>JACYXH010000652.1:315000-335000 GCA_026745465.1 Lota lota
CTCTCTCTCTCTCTCTCTCTCTCTCTCTCTCTCTCTCTCTCTCTCTCTCTCTCTCTCGCTGTCTGTCTGTCTGTCTGTCTGTCTGTCTGTCTGTCTGTCTCCTGGTTTTGTGATTAGAAAGAGAAGTCAAGTCCAACCATTTGTAGAGATATAGATCTGAGATAGAGGTGTATCATCTATCACGATAAACATGGAGGAATGAAATGACATTATATATTGAATGTGTATATCTTCTAACCTGTTTATGGTTTTATATGTATGTCCTGTTTACCAGTAAGATAGGGTATCACTGAACCTGTTTGTACTGGTCATCCTGGAGATTGAGGAGTCACAGGGACCTGAGCCATGCTACTGTATGTGGACATACTCCATCACACACACACACACCAACACCCCCACCACCCCCACCACAAACCCCACCATCACCACCACCACCACCACACCACCTCAAACCCCACCACCACCACCACCTCCACCACCACCACTATCACCACTATCACCACTGTCCCACCACCAACACCAACACCACCACCACCATATCCACCATTACCACCACTATCCCCACCATTACCACCACTATCACCACCACCACCACCACTATCACCACCACCACCACCACCACCACCTCAAACCCCACCACCACCACTATCACCATCACCACCACCACCACCACCACCACCACTATCACCTCCACCACCACCACCACTATCCCCACCGCCATAACCACCAGCCTCTCCTGCAAACCCTCAGCAAATACACCTGCTATTCATTTCTTACACAGAGGAAGGGGGGGGGGGGGGGAGGGAGGGAGGGAGGGACGGAGGGGGAGAGCGAAGACTCCCCAGACCTGACACGAGCTATTTAGCCTCCCTTGCTCCTTCCCCCCTTCCCCCACGCCACACAGCCTGTGCCTACACTATCGGTAATGTTTTCCCTTCTGCAGGAGATCAATATGTTTGGAAGCAGACAAACAGAGCCAGCTCGGCCTGGGAGACTCCTCCTTGCGTTTAGCAAGCTGCCGCCGGGGCTGTCTGACAGCAGATGCACACACACACACACACACACACACACACACACACGCACACATATACACACCCACACACACACACACACACACACATAAACACACAAACAAACATACACACCAGCAGCATCAACAGCCAAGCGTTTTGTCTAGAATCAACAGGACAGGCCTCCTCCTCCTCCTCCTCTTCCTCTTCCTCTTCCTCCTCCACCCCTCAACAGTCAACAGTGAACATGATCAACGGCAGCACAATCTACTGCCACTCTGAATTAACGCCAGCAGAACCCTGCCATACCATAATAATTATCAGACGCCAATATCAACAGTATCTCAGGAGGAGAAGAATGAAAGGCAGAGAGCAGAAATGATAGAGTAGAGATTACATCGAAGCTGTGATCAAATTGCAAAAACAATTAGATTACCTACAGAGACCCTGAATGCTTTTGGAGTGAAGTATTATAATACTTATTGTGTTGTTGTTGTTGTTGTTGTTGTTGAAGGGGAACAGCGCTGTGTGTCCTCCAAAAATGCCTGGGTAAGAAACCGAGCCAGAAGCGATTCCACGTGAGACAGATTTAAAGACAAATTTGCACCAGATAAGAGCATGCTAAGTGATATAATCTTTAATAAACAAGGAGCGAGCGAAAGCAGACAAAACAAACAAGGAGCCCCAGACTAAACCAACAGTCCCCCGACATGTCTCTCAGTGGAAACCCTTGGGCTCTCCAAACCATCAAGCTCATCTCGCTCCTGTTTCTCTACCTCCCCCCTTTCCTCGTCGCTCTCGCCTTCGTTTCTCTTCTCTAATCTTCTCCTCTTCTTCTTTCCTCTCCTCTTCGTCTCTCCCTTTCTCCTCCTTCTCTTTTGTTTTACGCTATTTGTAAAAGCTTACACACGTATACAATGGGAAATAATAGACTCATGATTGGAATAGAATATAAATACATTTTCTTTGAATTTTATTTAAACAAAATAAACATAGATTAAAGATGGGAAATAAATTGCCTATTAAAACAATTGTCTGTGTGTGTGTGTGCGCATGTGTGCGCCTGTGTTCATGCATATTATTGTAGGTGTGATTGTGTGTATGGGTTGTCCTGAAGTATATAGGGAGTGGTAACTGAGTTAGTGAGTGATTGTGTTGATGCATGTGCATTTAAATATTCCAGGATGCAGCTGTGTGTAAATGTGTGTTTGGGAGGACTGTGCTTCTGCATGTGTGTTTGCATGCATGTGTGGGTTAGCATTTTTTTGTTGTTTGTGTGTTTGTGTTTTTTTTGTGTGTGTATGTGTGTGTGTGTGTTTGTCCATGAGTTTGTGTATGTGTATGTGTATGTATGTGTGTGTGTGTTTGTGTGTGTGTGTGTATGTGTGTGTGTGTGTGTGTGGGTTGGTCCGTGGATGTGTGTGTATGCGTACGCACGTGCATGTGTGTGTGTGTGTGTGTTTGTTGTCCGTGAGTGTTTGTTGTCAGTGAGTGTGTGTGGTTGTTTGTGTGTGTGTTTTTGTCCGTGGGTGTGTGTGCGTGTGTGTGTGTGTGTGCATATGCACATGTGTGTGTGTGTGTGTGTGTGTGTGTTGTCCGTGGGTGTGTGTGTGTGCGTGACTGGGCCAAGATGACTGTAATATATTGCACTGTATTGGAGAGATAACACAGAAACTTTATCAGCTGCATCATTGGCTTAAGACCCCAGTGGGCATGAGTGGGAGGGGGGAGGAGGGACGGGGGAGGGGGAGAGGGGAGGGGGGAGAGGGGAGGGGGGAGGGGCGGCAGGAGGGGGGGAATTATTATTTTATTTAACGCTGCATTTTACACTATTACACTGCACCTTTATATATGGTGAGACTGAGCCTGCCTTTGCCTCGTGGCCAAGCATGCAAATGATGGAGGTACAAAGTAGCAGTGAATCGATTATCAACACAACAACGTGGTGCACGACTATGTACTGAAAGACGTACCCTGAATCCTCGTATACATCGGCTCCTTGTTTTACTCTCTGTTTAATCTTCATCTGTCTGATTGATTGTTTCATCTGACTAGGTTGAAAAGAATCAGAATCATATCGAATCTGAAATTATGATTACTAAAACATTTGAACAAAATCATTCCTTTTGAACTGTTCAGTCCAAATCAGGCCTTCACTCATACCACCAATTGTTTTGCACCAGAACTGCTTTTATGTTCTTTCTCTATGCATATCAATGCAGAAGCGCCACAGCCACTTTATATTCTCTCAATCGACCCCTTCAATCAGACACCAGAGACCAACGCCCGTGGTCCCAGTGTTTAAGTCATAGAAGATGTTCTCCAGAAGGCGTGGCCCAGGACAGAGGAGCCACTCTTCATGGTGGAAGATGTGGGACAGGACCACATCAGAAAGAGAGGAGAGCAGGAAAGGCCATTTTATGTCTATAAGCTCCTTCGTCTATTTTTCCCCTACAACGCTTTCTTCACCCTACACCCCCCACCCCCCACCCACACACACACACACACACACACACACTCCCCCAAGCTAATTACTTTTTTTTCAAATGCAAAGCAGCAGAAAGTGAGAGGATTTCTCCAGGCTGCTAAGGAGAGGAGAGAGGAGGAGAGGGGAGAGGAGAGAGAGGGGAGAGGAGAGAGAGGGGAGAGGAGAGAGGAGAGAAGAGAGCAGGGGAGAGAGGAGGAGAGAGGAGAGATAATGGAGGACAGGAGAAAGAATGAAAAGAGAAAGAAAGCTATAGCAGAAAAAGAAAATATATAGCAAAAAGTGGAGAGGAGGAGGAAGAGGAGGAAGAGGAGGAGGAGGAGGAGGAGGAGGAGGAGGAGGACTGAATTCAAGGAGAGGTGACTTTCTTCCTTGTACGGCCGGGGTTCCTTTGAAGTAGGTCGTGATGGAAATGAAGGGATGAGAGAGGACGAGGGAGGGAGAGAGAGGGGGATGGAGGGGGGGGCTCTGTTCTGTTCAGGAGGTAGGTAATAAAAAGAGAAAGCGAGGGAAGATCGTGTTAACGAGATGGCCTCTAAAGGCGCATTAAATGGTGGGAGAGCGCCAGCGCGATCATTCCTAGCCCTACTTATAGACTCCTCACACACCCGCTCCTTTCAGACCACACAGAGGTGTTCCAAAGCCTGAATTCCTCAGCTCCCCCACCCTCTAAAGGAGTAGTGTGGTGTGGGGTGTGTGTAGTACGAGGTACGAGTGAAGGGCCATGCACTGTGCGCGTGTGTGTATGTGTGTATGTGTGTGTGTGTGTGTGTGTGTATGTGTGTGTGCGTGTGTGTGTTTGTACAAGTGTGTGTGTGTGTGTGTGTGTACGCGTGTGTATGTGTGCGTAGGTGAGTGCGCTTGTTTGTGCATGCGTGTGCGTGGGTGTGTATGTACATGAGCGTGTGTCTGTATGTGCATGCATGCGTGTGTGTTTGCATGCGTGTGTTCGTGTGTGTGTGTGTGTGTGTGTGGGTGGGAGGGTCATCTGTCCTTTAAGACACACATCGCAACCCTTCAGAGGAAGGGGTCAGGGACTTACTCACCGACAGAGGGTCAGAAGTGGCCGGGATTACACGTCTACTCTAAGCCCCCCCCCCCCCCCCCTCAGATCCCCTGTGTTTTCACTCCCTCGCGCTGTTTGTTGTCTTGTGGCGGAGCAGACGAAGGCGGGGGGAGAGAAAAGGGAGAGAAAAGCCGCCGGTCGGGGGAATTAGTGTAAAGCTGAGGAGATGAATGCCGTCCTATTCTCACCTCTTGTTGGCTGTTCTTCACCACACACACCCCTCCCACTTCTTGTTCCGCTGAAAGCGCGTTAGGGTTGCCTTTGTGCCGACAAAAGGAGACTCCCCTCCTGGCTTTCATGCTCCTGGTGGAGCAACAAGAGGATTTGGCCCCCCCCGGCCAACAGCAGGGCACCGGCGACTTTGATTGGACGATGAGCGGCCGCGTTCCATTCTCTCTCTCTCTCCCTCTCTCTCTCTCTCTCTCTCTCTCTCTCTCTCTCTCTCTCTCTCTCTTGATTAATCTACTGATTCCAATGCTCTCCATAACACCCTGTTTTTTTTTTTTCAACTTCTTTCTGTGTCTCAATAATCCTCACTCACACACATACGCACACGCGCACACACAGACACACACACACACACACACACACACACAGAAAGACAGACAGACAGACGCACACACTCTGCCTTTCAAACTCAAAGTATTTTCTAGGTGTATGTGTTTCCTTTATATATTTATTTTTGTGATGTCAGTGTGTGGAACACGATGTGGGTGTCACCTTATAAAACCACGGTGTTCATATTTTTGCGAGGTAGGTGATGACCAAGGTGTAACACATATAGTATAGTAATGTAGAATATATACATTGTAGTGTATGGGCATAGCTTTTAACAAACACAATCAAAGTCCATTTCTATGGAAAAGTAATTTGGTTTTAGTTTATATATGATTAAATGATTAAATATGTATAAATATGATTTGATTTTATCTTAATATCCTTTTTTCAGTATGTTTCTCAGTTCCACAAGATCAACGTATGTAAAAATGTTCTCGAAGCACTGTCACACGGGGGAAGTATGTTGATTGAAATGAACGGTTAAGCTGTACTTTTGAATGAAAGTGAACTCTTGGCGTAGTAAATTAAATTAAAGTAACTTTTTAAGTGTTCCTTCATGTTTTAAACCCAAACCTAAATCGAAATCTGTGTCTGAGGTAAATTTGTCATCAACACAACAGCAAAAAATACATTTGTACAATGTCACACAAATACATCCTCTAAATAGGAATGTGGTAATTCCCCAAAATAATTATTAATCAATAATAAAATAATAAAGACATGTCTATCAGTCAGTATGTATGTGTAACTAATATATATTTTATATGATATGATATGAATATAGATTCACACAGGTTCTGTCGTTTTTTTTCCAAAGCGGATGTTGAATGATTGAATGATCCATTTCCATAAATGTTAAAGTAGAATCAACTCAACTGAATTCACTCTTTAAATACCACGCAGCCCGTGTAATTGGATAATATTGAATGCTATATTCTATCTGTTGGATATCTGTTTGTCAAATTTCATTGCAAATCACATCATGCATATTGTTGAACACAATTTCACACAATCACACTTTCAAGGAACCTTAAGACCTTTTCCACCTTGTGTAGCCCCATCATCAGGTCACACTCACACACAGCAACCCCTAGCTCTTCATCACGTTCTCCCCATCGTCATCGCTCCCCCTGCGACAGAGGAACTCATCTGAGCCCGGCCCGCCACCATGTCCACCGCTTGTGTTTATCATCATCGGTTTTACTTATCTGCTCCCCAGCTGCGTATCTAAGTGGAGGGAGGAGGAGGAGGAGGAGGAGGAGGTTTGTGGTTAGAGGGGGTGATAAACACAGTTAGGTTGGGGGCTGCATGGAGGTGGTGGTGGAGGTGGTGGAGGTGGTGGTGGTGGTGGTGGTGGTGGTGGTGTGCTCTGCTACAATAAATCAAGTTCCAGACTAATCTATTTAGCATGCTCTCGCCATTATCCTGTCAGTGAAACAACTAATTAATTAACTGATTCCACAATGAAGAGGTTTTGAATGAGCCCATTTAGATAATTACTACAAGGAGCCGATCGGGACGGCCGTTTGCAACTGCCACGCGTGATTCCAGCGCTGGCAGCTGCCCTTCTGCTCTGGCCCGGCCGCCATGTCAGAAAATGTTCTTAATACTGAAAAAACAACAACAGAGACTGTAACGTTTCCATGGCTCTCGGATGAGATGAGAGCAGAACGATAGGTTACTTTGTTTAATTGGTTTGTGTGTTGGTTTGTTTATTTGTTTGTTTGTTTGTTTGTAAGAGTGGGAGAGTGTGGGGGCTTTTAAAACAAGTGGAAAATAGAGCAGAGAGATAGTTGTTGTCTGAAATGCGATACAGTAAAGGAATTAAATAGAGCCACTGGCTTTCATTTTCATTTGTTTGTTCATGCAATGTTTAAAACATGGCGTGGAAAGGAAGGGAGGGAAGCTTCTGTGTTTACTAAATGGTTTATTCTTTGTTGAAATGTAATCATCTCTGACATTATAGGTCAGAACCATTGACAATTCTCCTTTCAGAGTATGTTGGTTGATTAATTTATTTAATTTATTAGTTCCGATTATTTAGTTATAATATATTCATATATGTATAACTTTTATAAATGATAGAATAGGGAAGCAAAAGATGGCAGTATTTTCAACATAATACAGCAGTTTATGGATTTCACGGTAGTACCGTAATAAACCATAAGCAATAATGTGCTGCTAGAGTACAAACGATCCTGACGCCGCAACGCAAACACACATTCTTCTGCCAGAAAGGGGCTGAATCGTGAGGCTTCACCCTGCAGACACCACGTCTCTTTAGAGGAATCACCGGCAGCCACGGTGACACTATCGGTATCACCCCTCCACCGCGTCACGATCGGAGTTCAGACAAATACGACATCCGTGGCTTGAAGAAAGTACAAACTGATTCTTGCCTCAGAAAAACGAAAACATCCTTCATGGCGAATTCATCATCCTTGTCAAGTACAGGACTGGGTACTTTCAAGGACAAGCATTAACACAACAGGCGGCATGTCGTGTGTAAAGGGAGGGTGGGTGGGGGGCTTGGTAAGGGGGCAGAGGGTGGTGCCTGACACCATCAGATGTCCTGAGCCCGGACCATGTCAGGCCATGGCCTCCTGAGGTTGTGGTCCACCACATATCAGCATGATGGAGCAGATCACTGGCCTTGTGAATGCAGTAACCGATGGCAACTGGCCAGTGGAAACCATACAATGATCGTTGGGGACTGGATTGTGGGTAGTCTACCGCTACCAGGCTGTTAGCCTGGGAACCAGACCGATCTGCAAGCTCATGTTTTATTTGCTGTTCGCAGATGGTCGGACGCCCTCCTATTCAGACACGTTCCACCAGACCTGGCCCGGGTCGTCCCAATCACAACCATTTATCTAAGATGGAGCGGGTTAGATGACTGGACGGTAAAGCGCCGTTGAAGCGTTTTCTGTAAACAATCAAGATGGCTGCCGCTGACGTGGAACGGTCTGTCGAATCCGCCACAGCGACAGCATCCAACCAACTGGACGGTGTATTTTCTCTAAAAGAAGAACAAACTGCACTCAACTACTGCGCCCCCTTCCAGCCCGCAAAGAAGCCTGTCGTCATGGCCTCCCACATCCAGCCCACCCCGAGCACGCGGACCATCAGACCCTGCCCATCTCCAGTCCCAGCCTCCACGATCCAGTTCCTTGCCTGGATCGGTCTCAGCGCCGCTAACCTACCACTCTCCATCTGCTTCGAGCGTGGTTGCCTCTGTTTGCATGCTGGAAGCCACACAGAAGAAGCCGTGCCGAGGCTGGACACACCGGTCGGCCTTGGTGTGTGGGTCTGCTGCCTCGCTGCCTTGGCAGCCGTGGTCCCATGTCACCCAAAGACGCACCACACTCCCTCCTCACATCCTCAATGTGCGGGGACAGCTTGTCTCAATTCTCAGCCTGCAACTGGGGATCAGACAAAGCTCCATCATCCCAGGCCCGGTCTCTCGTAGCAGGGGGGGCCCAGCCGGAGGAGGGAAGGGTTGGACGGGCACGGAGGGGTGTGTGGGGATCCCGGCCAACGAATGGTACTTTGCTCTGCGGAGAGCCGAAGCTGGCGTCGTGTTTGCTGGTGCCTCGACTCGGCCCCGTGAGAAGATCAACTGTTAAGCCTTAGGCTTCCGAGCACACAGAGTGCGAACGGTTCCTTCGTGTTTGCAGAGCGACCCAAACTCATCAGAATCATTTTGGTTTCAAAAGGAGCAAGGCACACAGAGGTGAACGTAGCGGGCTGTAGTTGATGGCGGATAGGACTGAAGTTGTTGTGCGTCGGCCTTAGCGCGACCGTGTGCTTCAGATCCCCCTGGCTTTTCTGTCAGCGTGTGTTCGGGCGTGAGCTGCCACTTGGGCAGCTCCATCTCATCGCCTGTTTGGTGATAGTATAAAGAACACAACTAAAGAACATGACGAATGTAAAGAACCTTTTTATCCTTCACTCTGGTCTCTGTCTTTCTATGCCCTTGAATGCTTAGACCATACTTTTTACAGATTTTTACAATATCTAAATCCAGCATTTTCAATTAAATATTTGTTTCCCCATTAAAGGACTCATAACTCAACACAATGCAGGGTTATTTTTTCAAAAACAAAAACAAAACAAGAAATTGACAAATAACAGAAGGAAATTGTGTAAGACGTTTAAAAGGGCTGCAATACAGCATATATGTTTGTGATCACTAGTCCTTCAAATGAATTTATTCAGTTTTGATCGATATCATTTTTATACAAAACAACGCATAAAACAAAGCATTTCTTATCAAAATGTTTACATGTTCTGACAAAATGTTTAAATGTTTGAATTACTCCATTAGTTGCCTCGCCTTCTTCACGTTGTTTATGTTGGACTCCTGTTGTTCATATGTATCCACCATTTCCATTCCACTGCATCTAGGTACTCATTCATTCCTGACCATTTACATTTCAAAGTCGGCCTATTGTGAGGTGTGTGTTGTGATGTTGTCCTCTAACAAGTTCCTCACAAACGCGCTGCCTGTTAGTGTTTAATGAACTATTACGGATATTCCGTCAGCGTGAAGTGAGCTAATGAGAGGGAGATCCCAGACCTGAAGATCTCTATTGTGGGTCTCCACGTCTCTAATCCCCGGACCATCCTTTTTGCTGTGGCAGCAAGTGTGAGAAACCACAAATGACCCCCCCCCCCCCCACACACACACACACACACACACACACACACACACACCAGCCACATCACAGACCACCTCCGCCACCCCCACCCTGACACACCCGATACAATAGACCTGAGGTGGCCGTAACACGGCTGGAGTAATGGATCCTGGGTGCTGTCACCTTGGGAGTAGCGAACACTCCACCACGATCAGAAGGGAGCTCTCCGTCCTTCTGTCCTTCTCTTAGTGCTGTCCTTTTCTTTGTGCTAGCGGTAGTAGTCGATCAGAAGGGAGCTCTGTCCGTCCTTCTGTCCTTCTCTTAGTGCTAGCGGTAGTATTCAATCAGAAGGGAGCTCTGTCCGTCCTTCTGTCCTTCTCTTAGTGCTAGCGGTAGTATTCAATCAGAAGGGAACTCTGTCCGTCCTTCTGTCCTTCTCTTAGTGCTAGCGGTAGTAGTCAATCAGAAGGGAACTCTGTCCGTCCTTCTGTCCTTCTCTTAGTGCTAGCGGTAGTAGTCAATCAGAAAGGAGCTCTGTCCGTCCTTCTGTCCTTCTCTTAGTGCTAGCGGTAGTATTCAATCAGAAGGGAGCTCTGTCCGTCCTTCTGTCCTTCTCTTAGTGCTAGCGGTAGTATTAAATCAGAAGGGAACTCTGTCCGTCCTTCTGTCCTTCTCTTAGTGCTAGCGGTAGTATTCAATCAGAAGGGAACTCTGTCCATCCTTCTGTCCTTCTCTTGGTGCTAGCGGTAGTAGTCAATCAGAAGGGAGCTCTGTCCGTCCTTCTGTCCTTCTCTTAGTGCTAGCGGTAGTAGTCAATCAGAAGGGAACTCTGTCCGTCCTTCTGTCCTTCTCTTAGTGCTAGCGGTAGTATTCAATCAGAAGGGAGCTCTGTCCGTCCTTCTGTCCTTCTCTTAGTGCTAGCGGTAGTAGTCAATCAGAAGGGAACTCTGTCTGTCCTTCTGTCCTTCTCTTAGTGCTAGCGGTAGTAGTCAAATCCTACATCAATAAGCACTTGGGCTCCTTTCAGAGGCCCATTCCCAGAGGCAGCCTTCATTACCCCAGGGTGTTTTGTTTGTTCCTCTGCGAAAGAGCTGAATGGCCCCCGGTAGGGTGTTTAAAGAGGTGGATTGGGGTGAACGGGGGGGTTTGGTGTAGGGTTGGCCACCAAACATTTGCAGAGGATCATGGGAATTATTTTTCGTGTTAGCTGCATTCGATGGAGTTTGTATTCATTTAGTGGGTTTATTCCTAATATGATTATTATTCATATGAACATTTATATTAAGAAACTGTGCGCAGTGTGGAAGTTAGCTGGCCTGCTGACCTGAACAAATACTACACGGGTTGTTCCGGTAAAATTGATTTGTTTCACGGAGAATTTGGCACAAAGGATTTGTTAGTCAGTCAAAATATATAATGACAATGGAGAAAACACTACAAATATTTCGTGTTTACGTGCTCTCAAATGCAATACTGTATATGTATTGTTTCATTTAAATCAGCTGATGCTAATTATGAACACACATTCATTTTGTGCAAATTCTGCCTAAGGTTTCCATGTGAAAAATCACCTCAAAGACGATAATACTAGATTCATTGTTTGAAATCAGACTAGTATCTGATTATGAATTATTATTATGAAATTATATTTGAAATGTTGTTTAGCATTTTAATATGTGTCAAGTAATCCAAATTAAGTTGATGAAAACATGAACAAATTTTTTATCAAGGCATATAAGATTTAATAAAGATTTATATATATATATATATATGTATATACAATATTACATAATATATATATAATATATACACATAATGCCCATAACACCTTTTACATTAGACCCTTGCAATAATTCAAAAAGCGCATGCACAAGTGACGACATTTAAATGAGGAAAAACATATGGCGTCTTAAATTTGTTGAATTTTCAAAAAAAGAACCTGCAGGAAGAAAATGTATGCGTAATGTAAACATACCAAATCCTATGTAGGATAAATTAATCAGTTGACACCATGTCATGTCATCCATCTTAATCTCTCATTTTAAATTCCCCTCCAATAAGAACAACAGCTTCTTGGCTCCTGAGCTGTGTGTGTGCGTGTGCGTGTGCGTGTGCGTGTGCGTGTGTGTGTGTGTGTGTGTGTGTGTGTGTGCTCAAGCTTGCACGTGTGTGCATGTGTGTGGCTCTATTCACACACACACACACACACACACAGCAGGAGCAAGACAGCAACCATAAGGACAGCCAAGGCACATTTACACACACACACACACACACACACACACACACACACGTATGCTAATGAGTATTGTGACACAGCGACTCGCTCACTCTTCATTGTGCTTATAAATACACAGTGAAGTGCACTTTCGGTTCTCCTGCCAACGCACGTCAAAGCCAAAGAAGCCTGCCGGTCTTCACTGTAGTAGGTCCTTCCTCCCTGGATCTAGTTAGCATGCGCTAGGTGATCCTGTAACCTCCAGGGTGTTAGCATCTGCTAGGTGATCCTGTAGCCTCTAGGGTGTTAGCATGCGCTAGATAAACCTGTAACCTCTAGGGTGCTAGCATGCGCTAGCTGAACCCGTAGCCTCAACGGTGTTAGCATGCGCTAGGTGAACCTGAAGCTTCAAGGGTGTTATCATGTGCTAGATGAACCTGTAGCCTCTAGTGTGTTAGCATGTGCTAGGTGAACATGTAACCTCTAGGCTGTTAGCATGTGCTAGGTGTACCTGTAGCTTCTAGGGTGTTATCATCCGCTAGATAAACCTGCTGTAACCTCTAGGCTGTTAGCATGCGCTAGGTGTACCTGTAGCTTCTAGGGTGTTATCATGTGCTAGATGAACCAGCTGTAACCTCTAGGCTGTTAGCATGCGCTAGGTGTACCTGTAGCTTCTAGGGTGTTATCATGTGCTAGATGAACTTGCTGTAACCTCTAGGGCAGTGGTCGCCAACCCGTCGATCGCGGTCGACTGGTAGATCTTTGAGACTTTCCCTGTAGCTCCCAAAAATATTAAGGAAAAAAAAGAAACATGAACAAAACAAAACAAAACATGTGCTAAAGTCGTAGTTCAGAAAATGAAATAGACAAATAGATTATGCCTGCTTAATGTTCAGTTTTGCAAGCGCCTCTCTCTCTTGATCCAGCTGTTGTATTTTTTTCTGCATAGCAACCAATGACCAATGAGGTAAGAGAAGATTACCGGCACGTAACTGTCGCAAATGTCAGTAAATGACTACATAAAGATAGCGGTATAGCTAGCATGGCGGAGGCTCCACGTAAGAAGGTGAAAACATACAATTTCCATTCAGAGTGGGAAGAGGGACTTATTTTTACCTTGGTGAATGACAAGTGTGTATGTAAGTTGTGCCACCAAACACAAACACCGTCTAAAGAGGAAATGTGGAGCGGCACCACATCACCAATCAACAGAAATTCAAAGACAGCTTCCCGCCAAAGAGCGCAATCCATGCAAGGCAAGTTGCCGAGCTCAAATCGGGGTTGAAGGCCCAGCAATCGTATTTCACAAAACCTGCTGCTCAAAATAAGGCTGCTACTGAACCATCATTTCGGATAAGTCACCTTTTGGCTAAACACAAGAAGCCTTTTACAGATGGCTTAACTGTGGCCTATGGCCTGTTTGAAATGCTAGTTAATGTTTTCTTGGTTGCATCAATTTGAAAGTTGGACAAAACTATTTCATGTTATTCAAATACAATTAAATAAATTATAATATAATATATACAATATAATATAATAAAATATATTAAAATAATAGAATAATACAAATAAAAGGCCTCAAGTTGGAAGTAAAATCTGGGCTGTCTTTTTCTCTCAACGCTTCAATAGGTAGATCTTGCCTTTCACCAAGGCTGAGGTTAGGGATCTTGGTTAAAAACTTTGGTGACCACTGCTCTAGGGTGTTAGCATGCGCTAGGTGAACCTGTAGCTTCTAGGGTCTTATCATGCACCAGATGAACCTGCTGCAACCTCTAGGGTGTTAGCATGCGCTAGGTGAACCTGTAGCTTCTAGGGTCTTATCATGCACCAGATGAACCTGCTGCAACCTCTAGGGTGTTAGCATGCGCTAGGTGAACCTGTAGCTTCTAGGGTCTTATCATGCACCAGATGAACCTGCTGCAACCTCTAGGGTGTTAGCATGTGCTAGGTGAACCTGTAGCTTCTAGGGTCTTATCATGCACCAGATGAACCTGCTGCAACCTCTAGGGTGTTAGCATGTGCTAGGTGAACCTGTGAAGTCCAGGGTGTTTAGGCACGTTCCAATTGAACTGGGAAGTTGTAATTATCGATTCCAAGTCCGAGATTTCGCTGGAACGGCCCCTGAAGTCAGGCCCCGGGGTCATGGATGGGCCCGGATATAGGTCTTGGAAAGATTGCTTGAGTTTTATAAAAAGTGTATATGAATGTTGTACTGCTATTCAATTGCCAAAACATTTTTGTGTATATATTTATTGTTGTGTTCCCAAACAGAAGAAGCCAACAGAACGCTGCCATGGTGCAAAATGTCCTTACGGTATGTTGTTCAGTGTTATGTAATGTTTAGAAGTGCTCCCCTGCACCACAATGTGATGGTCTGTCCAATCAATAGGACTCACACACACACACACACACACACACACACACACACACACACACACACGCACACACACATATACACACATACACTCACAATCATACACACATGCACACACACACACACACACACACACATATACACACATACACTCACAATCATACACACATGCACACACACACACACACACACACACACATATACACACATACACTCACAATCATACACATGCACACACACACACACACTTACACACACACACACACACACACACACACACACACACATATACACACATACACTCACAATCATACACATGCACACACACACACACACGCACATACACACACGCACACACATAACACACACACACGCTTGCTTGTGTACACAGAACACACACATACACACGTACACATTTTTGTACTTTGCGAAGGACGCGTGCGATTAATTACTGGGAGCAGGCGGCTTTGCATGCGGCGAAAGGACAGCCTGTTGTTCCTGCAGAATGGCTCCTAATTAAAGATGAGGCGCTTCCACAGGGAAAGGCCACACGTCAGGCCCCTCGTGGCCCCATACTTCACCGGGAATTTATGGCTCTGCCACCAGGACCAGTGTGAGCTGGTCAGACTACAGGGCTACACGGTGAGAGAGAGAGAGAGAGAGACACAAGGAGAGGATGAGAGGGAGAGAGTGTGAGCGAGCTGGTCAGACTACAGGGCTACACGGTGAGAGAGAGAGAGAGACACAGGGAGAGGATGAGAGGGAGAGAGTGTGAGTGAGCTGGTCAGACTACAGGGCTACACGGTGAGAGAGAGAGAGAGAGACACAGGGAGAGGATGAGAGGGAGAGAGTGTGAGCGAGCTGGTCAGACTACAGGGCTACACGGTGAGAGAGAGAGAGAGAGACACAGGGAGAGGATGAGAGGGAGAGAGTGTGAGCGAGCTGGTCAGACTACAGGGCTACACGGTGAGAGAGAGAGAGAGAGACACAGGGAGAGGATGAGAGGGAGAGAGTGTGAGCGAGCTGGTCAGACTACAGGGCTACACGGTGAGAGAGAGAGAGAGAGAGAGAGAGACACACAGGGAGAGGATGAGAGGGAGAGAGTGTGAGCGAGCTGGTCAGACTACAGGGCTACACGGTGAGAGAGAGAGAGAGACACAGGGAGAGGATGAGATGGAGAGAAGGCGCGAGGGGGTGGAGAGGGCGAGTGAGAGAGCAAGAGAGGGATGAAGAGAAAGATGCGAGAGAGATGCAGTGAAAAGGGGCAGAGAGAGAGAGGGGGAGAGGGATATGAGAGGGGGAGTGGTGGAGAGAGAGAGGGCGGGAGAGGAGGGAACGAGACAGAGAGAGAGAATAAGAGAGGCAGAGAGATAGAGAGAGACAGAGCGAAAAGAAATGAGCGACAAGAGGAGACAGAAAGAGAACTAGAGGGTGAGAAGGAAATGAGTGGTACAAGAGGTCCATTCAAAATCACCTGCAGACTATTTTACACATCGGTCCGGTATTTATGGCATATACAATAAGATTTGACATAAACGTTGGCATGGGTTCACCTGCTTTCAAATGGGCAGAGTGGCTCGCTAATTGTCAATGCATTAAGTACAGAGAGCCTGAAATACATTGACAATAGGGTTTGCGCATCTGAATGCATCATGGGAGATTTTGTTGGTGATACTCCATCATTTTGAGAGGACTCAAGAGAGCTGTAATAATCCTAAAAATATAAATCCTATAAAAATCCTAAATCAACGTAAATATACCGCAACGTAGGCTAAGGATGATGTTGTTTTGCCACGTCTCGCATGAGAAACGCTGTGGCAGTTTCAAACAATGTCTCCCCATAATGACCTTTTTTTTCAAGATGAATTAATAGACAATGACCAAAATATCATTACTTCCAAAATAATAACTAACATTCCTATGCTCCTGTGCTTCCGAAATGGAGGCGGCCATTGCAATGTGACGTTACGATGTACAAGCCCTGGTACAAATCAGTTCATATTCAGATGTGTATTTTCGGTAATTGATTGGAGTGACTTTAATGAATGTGACTTCTGAATATTGTCAACATAGAAAGGGAGAAGAAAAAGGCTTGGAGGACATTTTGTGGTCCACAGAGAAACGAGAAAAAAAAACCACATGGGAAGAATAGAACAATGTCCTTCTGCACACACAGATTCGTGTAGGCATCGGTTTTCAACCTATAGTCAATTGTTACTAAAACATTTATTTCAAACAACGCAATAATAGAAGAAAATACTAACCACACACAATGCACCATTTTCTCTGCGACTGTTTTCATAAATTGTTATTTCTCCCTCATCGTTTGATGATTTCTGTTTCAATGTCTGTTCCCTTTTCTCTCCTTCTTCTTTTCTGTCTTTAAGGGATTCATTCACTGCATTCACTTGAGACACTGCATGCATCGCTAGGTGAGGCGTTGTGTTCATTAGCCCGGCAAGTTTAAAACACACACAGAATAACCCACAGTTTAAAGCTGCAACGTGTAACATTTCAACTAGCTCCTAGCTTAAAATAACCTAGACATATCTGTCGTTAATGCTGATCGATAGTGATTTTAATAATTTGATGAATAAAATCAGATCCTATAACTGATATATTCTATAAATTAAATAAAAAGGCATCTTTTATTTGTTTGCAACAATCCATATTTGGCATATTGATGGAAACGAATGGCCGCCTTGCAGCAGTCTATGGCTCAAACTAATTCATGTTCAATCCATAATAACTTTTTAATGAAATTAAACTACCAAATGGGACCTCTCACAATACATAATATAGAGATGAGCTAGCCACTGAGATCCTAACCGAACAAAGAAAAATGCATCCGCTTTGTATTGCAAGAAGGAAATCCCACATTTTTCCATTGACTTAGAATTGTGACTGATCTTTGGCATCCAACTACCGTGAGTCACATATAGGCCATTAGAGGATCTACATGTCAGTCTCTTCACTGAGCACCTATAGGATGTAAGAGGAACTACATGCTCGTCTCTACCCTGAACCACGTATAGGCTGTAAGAGGAACTACATGTTAGTGTATACCGTGAGCCACCTATAGGCTGTAAGTGTAACTACATGTTAGTCTATACCGTGAGCCACCTATAGGCTGTAAGAGGAACTCCACATACGTCGCTTCCACCAAGGGTCATGGCTGCCGCTTGCTCTCATCAATCCAGCTGCTGGAATGTTCCCATCTCTATGCTGTTCCCTTTCTCTTTTCCCCTCTCAGCCTTAAACAGAGTGGGATGCATGGCGGAGTTTTCACACCTCCATGCATCCCTCCATCTTTGTCTTCCTTTATTTCCCAGTTTCTTCCAGATTCTACACACACACACACACACACACACACACACACACACACACACACACACACACACACACACACTACTGAATTCTTCTTTCTCTCCCCCCCAGCTCTCTCTCTCTCTCTCTCTCTCTCTCTCTCTCTCTCTCTCTCTCTTCTTCCGTGTATTTTTCTGTCGACCCACCAACAATTAAATATACAAATATGTACAAACACACACACACACACACACACACACACAAATACACACACAGAAAATAAAACAGGCATACAGGCACACCATGCAAGCACACACACACACACACACACACACACACAAATGTGCATACACACACAAACACACATACACACAAAATAAAACATAGATACAGGCACACTACACAAGCACACACAAACAAGCACACACACACTCACATATTACAGTCACACACACTCACATATTACAGACACACACACACTCACACATTACAGACACCAAATGCACACACACTCACATATTACAGACACACACTCACACATTACAGATACACACACACACACACACACTCACACATTACAGACACCCACACACACGCACACACATGCACACATATTCACACATTACAGACACACACACACACACCCTTTCCAGTGCACCCTTTCAACCATGCACTTCTATCTTCCCGTGCACGTGAGATTTGCCTAACAATAAGTGGTTCTGCCCAAGGTCAGATAAGAGAAGCAGAATGAGGAAGCCCCAGCCACCGTTTCTTTCATCCATGTTTTCTCTCTCTCTCTCTCTCTCTCTCTCTCTCTCTCTCTCTCTCTCTCTCTCTCTCTCTCTCTCTCTCTCTCTCTCTCTCCCTCTCTCTCCACATAGCTTTCAAATTATCTCCACAGCACATAATAATAATTACTAGGGACGGAAACACAGAGATAAGACCACAGAAGCTATGGTGAGAGAGAGCGACTAAGAGAGAAAGCGAGAGGGAGGCAGAGAGAGAGAGAGGGAGGGAGAGAGAGACTGAGAGAGTGGCAGTGTGTGAGAGAGAGAGAGAGATAAAGGGTTAGAGAGTAGGTGATGAATACTACAGAGGCAGTAAGGAGGCAGAGGTACAGGAGCAGTAGAAGAAATATCAGTAAACCTTTACAGTAAGGGTCCTTTAATAACCATTAAGTTAATGCAGTAATAAGCATAAACTAACAGTTAATTAACAGTGAACTAACGGTCTAGTTATCATTTACTAATGGTGTTCATATTATTGCTCGTGTTAATGTTAACTAAGGTAATGGTGTTCATGTTAAGTAAATAGGGTTAGGGTAAGAGTTAACCTTTACCAACTAACCCTTACCTTAACCCTATCTCTAACACTAACCTCTATGCTAATGATGTATAACAATGATTATTACTACATTAACCAATGTAAACTAATGGTTACTAGACCATAAGTTAACAGTTAATTAACTAACTAATTAACGATCAGTTAACCGTTGGTTAATTGTTAGTTTACGCTTATAACTGCATTAACTTATGTTAATTAATGGTTAATGAATGTACCCTTATTGTAAAGTGTAACCAAAATGTGTTCGTTGACTTTTAGTTAAAGTTGCGCATGGGATGAATCAGTGTGAATTGTCATCCAATCACTTTTGAGTGGAGAGAGCTGGTGGTCACCCAACAAAGAAAATTGCTTTCCTTCTTCTTTAATGTTGAAATGTGGTTCAGTGGCATATCTGCACCTGTGACACGAAAACACAGAGCCAGCGCTCCGCAGGGGTCAAATTGGCATTTTGCTGGAAGATGAAGTGTCCGCCTAATTGATTATAGTTTCACAATCACTTTACTGAAAAAAGAGAAATGAATCCTGTGTGCCTGTTTGAGTTGTTTAGCTGTCCACCTGCGCTCTCGTTTGCCCCCCTGGCTCTTCCTAATGACTCAGCCCGAGTACTGTACTAGTCCTGCACAGGTACACACACACACACACACACACACACACTAATACATGCACACACACACACACACACACACACATACAGACAGAGACGCACACACACACCCACACACACACACACACACACTAATACATGCACACACACACATACACACACATGTAGACACACACTAATACATGAACACACACACACACACTCACACCACACACCACACATGCACACACACGTACACACACGCACACACACTCACCAATCTCCTACTCAAGTTGACCGCCTTGCCCTGGTCGAACCCCTGACC
The DNA here is from genome assembly GCA_026745465.1 of Lota lota. Lineage (NCBI taxonomy): Eukaryota > Metazoa > Chordata > Actinopteri > Gadiformes > Lotidae > Lota > Lota lota. Next base: position 334,910 of record JACYXH010000652.1, read on the forward strand.
TGCAGATCAAGGGCAGCAGTGTCACCCTCCAAGTCCCTGAGGTCCTGTTCTACCCCGCCCCCGACCCCTTCACCAAGACTCCACTCATCTG
>JACYXH010000652.1:337500-340000 GCA_026745465.1 Lota lota
CGGTTGGGGGTATTTCATTTTCCTTTATTCTAGTGTTTATTTAAAAGAAAAGTCCTATTCTTATTCTGTATATTTACATCTTCCCTTTATTCCGCTCTCTATTTCCTCTTATTTTCTACAAAGGCCTAATGCTCTCTCTCTCTCTTCCTCTCTCTCTCTCTCTCTCTCTCTCTCTCTCTCTCTCTCTCTCTCTCTCTCTCTCTCTCTCTTCCTCTCTCTCTCTCTCTCTTCCTCTCTCTCTCTCTCTCTATGTCTCTCTCTCTATGTCTCTCTCTTCCTCTCTCTCTCTTCCTCTCTCTCTCTCTCTCTCTCTCTCTCTCTCTCTCTCTCTCTCTCTCTCTCTCTCTCTCTCTCTCTCTCTCTCTCTCTCTCTCTCTCTCTCTCTCTCTCTCTCTCTCTCTCTCTCTCTCTCTCTCTCTCTCTCGCCCTCCCTCTCTCTATGTCTCTCTCCCTGGTCGGTCTATGGAGCGAGGTCACGGGGGACACCATGCAAACACAGGCTCTCTGAATAGAGAATGGGAAGAGGACAGCTGTTGGGCGATGACAGCGATGGCTGTTAAAACACAATCTGTCTCTCTTCCCACTGCCCTGTTTCTCTTCGCACACACAGGCACACACACAAAACACACGCACACACACACACACACGCACACACGCACACATGTACGCATACAGATGCCTATATATGCACACACACACACACACACACGCGCAGGCATATATGCACGCAAACACACTAACACACACACACAAACACACACGCACGCCCGCGCTCATGTCTTTTCAATAGGTCTACAATGTCACGGTGACACTCCCACATGTCAGCAGGCATATATGAGCACACTCGTACAGGCATGTGTCAACACACATACACACACACACACACATATACAAATACACACACTCGGCAAAATGTGCAAAAGCTGGCACATGAACAATAAACACTTCGTCAAACAAGTCTGAGAGTGTTACATGTGTGGAATGACGCTGGTGGCATTTGTTGTAATCTTGCCTTGAGTGCAACACATTTGTAGTGGTAGCAGTGTTTTGTAGTAGCAGCAGTACTAGCAGTAGCTCAGTGTTTTGTAGTAGCAGCAGTACTAGCAGTAGCTCAGTGTTTTGTAGTAGCAGCAGTACTAGTAGTAGCAGTGTTTTGTAGTAGCAGCAGTACTAGCAGTAGCTCAGTGTTTTGTAGTAGCAGCAGTACTAGTAGTAGCAGTGTTTTGTAGTAGCAGCAGTACTAGCAATAGCTCAGTGTTTTGTAGTAGCAGCAGTACTAGCAGTAGCTCAGTGTTTTGTAGTAGCAGCAGTACTAGCAGTAGCAGTGTTTTGTAGTAGCAGCAGTACTAGCAGTAGCAGTGTTTTGTAGTAGCAGCAGTACTAGCAGTACCTCAGTGTTTTGTAGTAGCAGCAGTACTAGCAGTAGCTCAGTGTTTTGTAGTGGCAGCAGTACTAGCAGTAGCTCAGTGTTTTGTAGTAGCAGCAGTACTAGCAGTAGCTCAGTGTGTTCTAGTAGCAGCAGTACTAGCAGTAGCTCAGTGTTTTGTAGTAGCAGCAGTACTAGCAGTAGCTTAGTGTTTTGTAGTAGCAACAGTACTAGCAGTAGCTCAGTGTTTTGTAGTAGCAGCAGTGCTAGTAGTAGCAGTGTTTTGTAGTAGCAGCAGTACTAGCAGTAGCTCAGTGTTTTGTAGTAGCAGCAGTACTAGCAGTAGCTCAGTGTTTTGTGGTAGCGGCAGTACTAGCAGTAGCAGTGTTTTGTAGTAGCAGCAGTACTAGCAGTAGCTCAGTGTTTTGTAGTAGCAGCAGTGCTAGTAGTAGCAGTGTTTTGTAGTAGCAGAAGTACTAGCAGTAGCTCAGTGTTTTGTAGTAGCAGCAGTGCTAGTAGTAGCAGTGTTTTGTAGTAGTAGCAGTACTAGCAGTAGCTCAGTGTTTTGTAGTAGCAGCAGTGCTAGTAGTAGCAGTGTTTTGTAGTAGCAGCAGTACTAGTAGTAGCTCAGTGTTTTGTAGTAGCAGCAGTACTAGCAGTAGCAGTGTTTTGTAGTAATAGCAGTACTAGTAGCTCAGTGTTTTGTAGTAGCAGCAGTACTAGCAGTAACAGTGTTTTGTAGTAGTAGTAGTAGTACTAGTAGCTCAGTGCTTTGTAGTAGTAGTAGTACTACTACTAGTACAGTAGCTCAGTGTTGCTTATTTGATCACAAAGTATTTTCCATCCATTTTCTATCTATTCAATATGTTGAGTCTTTTGCACGGCCGATGGACTTCAATCAGTCATTTTTCAAAGAAATATATTAATTAGTGAAGAGGAAAAAATGGTTCACTATGGAAGGTAATTACAAAGGCATGATTATCAAGTGTGTATGTTTCATTCAGATAGCTGGAAATACCACAGGGACATTTCAATGACGTATCAGTTCAAAGATTTCAAACACTAGGTGAAACCTAGAGTGAATTACAATAATAATTCACTATATGTCTTGCAAGTGCGTGTATTTTTGAGACA
>JACYXH010000652.1:345000-550000 GCA_026745465.1 Lota lota
CCATCCCTCCCTTTCTCCTGCTCCCGTCCCTCCCTTTCTCCCATCCCTCCCTTTCTCCCATCCCTCCCTTTCTCCCGTCCCTCCCTTTCTCCTGCTCCTGTCCCTGACTTTCTCCTGCTCCCGTCCCTCCCTTTCTCCCATCCCTCCCTTTCTCCTGCTCCCATCCCTCCCTTTCTCCCGTCCCTCCCTTTCTCCTGATCCTGCTCCCGTCCCTCCCTTTCTCCTGCTCCCGTCCCTCCCTTTCTCCTGCTCCAGTCCCTCCCTTTCTCCTGCTCCCGTCCCTCCCTTTCTCCCGTCCCTCCCTTTCTCCCGTCCCTCCCTTTCTCCCGTCCCTCCCTTTCTCCTGCTCCCGTCCCTCCCTTTCTCCTGCTCCCGTCCCTCCCTTTCTCCTGCTCCAGTCCCTCCCTTTCTCCCGTCCCTCCCTTTCTCCTGCTCCAGTCCCTCCCTTTCTCCTGCTCCAGTCCCTCTCTTTCTCCTGCTCCTGCTCCCATCCCTCCCTTTCTCCTGCTCCCGTCCCTCCCTTTCTCCTGCTCCCGTCCCTCCCTTTCTCCTGCTCCCATCCCTCCCTTTCTCCTGTTCCCGTACCTCCCTTTCTCTCGTCCCTCTCTTTCTCCTGCTCCTGCTCCCGTCCCTCCCTTTCTTCTGCTCCCGTCCCTCCCTTTCTCCTGCTCCCGTCCCTCCCTTTCTCCTGCTCCCGTCCCTCCCTTTCTCCTGCTCCAGTCCCTCCCTTTCTCCTGCTCCAGTCCCTCTCTTCAGGTAGGCTGCCCCATTTAAAACCTTTTCAGGCACTCAAGTGGCATTTTGCTATGCTGAAGTGTCTGCACTGCTGTGCTGGCAAATCACTGACTGTACGTGTGTGTGTGTGTGTGTGTGTGTGTGTGTGTGTGTGTGTGTCTAGCTCTACGTATGTGTATGTCTGTCTGGCTCTGTGTGTGAGTGTGTGTGTGTGGCTTTATATGTGCATGTGTGTTTGTGTGCACGTGTGTACGTCAGTTCTGCGGTGTGTGCATGTACAAGTGTGTGTGGTGCTGTACGTGTGTGTGTGCCAGACCCTGCAATTCACCAATTTCACCGCTAATTAGCCAACAAAGGCGAGCGACAGGGAGGAGCGGGGGAGGAGGTGGAGTGGGGGAGGAGGTGTAAGGTGGAGGGGGGTGGGAGGCATGCGGGAGGTCCAGGCCTGAGGGGCTGGCAGCACTGGCACAGCTGAGACACATGGCAGAGGACCAGATACACACCTTTGTCTGTGTGTGGGGGGGGAAGAGTGTGTGTGTGTGTGTGTGTGTGTGTGTGTGTGTATGTGTTCGTGCGTGCGGGGTTGCATGTGTGTGCACTTGTGCAGGTGTGTGTGTGTGTGTGTGTGTTTGTGTGTGAGTGTGTATGCGTGTGTGTTTGTGTGTGGGGCAGGGGACTGCACGTGCCTTTGCATACATGTGTGCATGTGAGCCATTGTTGGTTTGTGAGACCGGAGCGTGATAGAGTGAGAAATTGATTTGTTTGCACTGTGTGTATCTGCAGTTTCCTCCAGTACAGTTGTCTCCAGTGAAGCCTGCGTCCCCACAGCCCGCAGCCCAGTCAGAAGCAGCTGGAGCTCCCAGCCAGACCTGTAGAGCCTGGTCCTGGACCGGCCCAAACACGCTGCTGTCAGTCTGCCATCATAGCCTGCATGTGCATGGGACCCTGTGTGTGTGTGTGTGTGTGTGTGTGTGTGTGTGTGTGTGTGTGTGTGTGTGTTTTGAGTGGTGGTTGTGTGTGTGTGTGTGTGTGTGTATGTGTGTGTGTGTGTGTGTGTGTGTGTGTGTGTGTGTGTATGTGGGGGGGGGGGGGGGGGGGGGGGGGGGGGGGAGCAGTCCGACCAGTCCTAACTAGCCCTAACCAGTCACAGCCAGTCATACCCAGTCCTAACCAATCCGACCTGGACCCAATCAGTTCCAACCAGTGATGAACTATATATATATATATATATATATACTTTATCTATATATATACTTTATATATATATATGTACTGTATATGTCTTCTACAATGTAAATATACACTATATTATTGACTACTTCATCACAAATAATTACATACTTTATGCTTTATATCTGTATAGATTCTGTTTATGTGCATATGCAATATTTGTTATATTCTACAATATAAATAACTAATTAAAGTTACGACTTAAGTTATAATGAAATGAATTATTATATTTGCAGCACACTGACTGATTAAACATGTTTTAAAAGCACCTTTCTAGTTTTGGCTCAGAAAGAAAACATCAAACACATCAGTAATGTCAATATTGTCTGTGCTGAACGTGTACATAATATTCACGTTAATATGAATAATATTCAAATGTAAAACATGTTTTACATTTTCTTTCCAGGCCATTTTGTTTACCGAAGAGCTCTATATTACTCTATATTACTAGTTTAGTCAGATACAAATGTACATGTTAACCGTATTTCTTTAGGTACACAGTACTATGTAAGCTACATGAAAGCTAAGCGTTTGATTTGTATTTCACATTATCCGATACATGGAAGAGTAATTTATCCACCAATTGCACTATTATATTTATCCACTAGCACTTAGCTTTTTTAAGGATTTACGTAAGTTAGTTTATTGTTCTTTATTTGGACTAGAAGACACAAACACTGATAAAACAGGAAATAAAACACCACACAACAGTGGCTAGCACTGTAGAACTGACCTCCCACATTATCGAGCTAACTGATAAATATCAACTTAACTCACGTTCATAGCAGGATCATCAGACCTGTATGCTGACCAATAGCAATGTTTTATCAGACCTGTATGCTGACCAATAGCAATGTTTTATCAGACCTGTAGGCTGACCAATAGCAATGTTTTATCAGACCTGTAGGCTGACCAATAGCAATGTTTTATCAGACCTCTAGGCTGACCAATAGCAATGTTTTATCAGACCTGTAGGCTGACCAATAGCAATGTTTTATCAGACCTGTAGGCTGACCAATAGCAATGTTTTATCAGACCTGTAGGCTGACCAATAGCAACGTTTTATCAGACTGGTAGGCCGACCAATAGCAACGTTTTCACCAAAACGTAAACTTGTCTGCCTTCCTCCGATAACTGCGGTGACCTCTATAATATTGAGCAAAACATAGAGAGAGAGAGAGACAGAGAGAGAGAGACAGAAAGAGATACGGAGAGAGAGAGAGAGAGAGAGAAAGAGATACGGAGAAAGAGAAAGAGAGAGTGACAGAGAAAGAGATACGGAGAGAGAGAGAGAGAGAGAGAGAGAGAGTGAGAGACAGAGGGAGAGAAAAACAGAGATAGACGGGGAGAGAGATAGGGAGACAAAGAGACAGAGAGAGAGAGAAAGAGAGAGAGGAGTGATAGAGAGAGTGAGAGCGAGTAAGAGAAAGAGGGAGAGAGAGACGGAGTAAAAATGAATATGAATGAATGCCAAATCTATCAGAAACATGCCTCCTTTAAATACCCCCTCCCACCCCCTTGCACTCCCCCCCCCACCTCCACCCCAAGTTCCCCTCCTCCACGGTTTACTGCTGCCCCCCCCCCCCCCCCCCCCCCCCCCCCCCCCCCGCCTCCTCCTCCTCCCGTTATATTTTATGCGTCCAACGCGTGGTGAATTTAATAAATATATGCAAATGTGTGCTGTGGAACATGACGAGTGTGAATCAGGCTGGATGTTCTTTGAGCGCTGCCGAGATTGAGGCTGAGAGCTGACCCTGGGTTAATCATTTTTCACTTCCCTATCGCATTCAATTCTGTTGCCTGGGTGCGCATGTGTGTGTGTGTGTGTGTGTGTGTGTGCCTGTGTCTGTGTGTGTGTTTCCGCGTGTGTGTATGTGTGTCTGTGTGTGCCTCTGTATGTGTGTATGTGCCTGTGTCTGTGTGTCTGCATGTGTGTGCGCGTGTGAGTTTGTGCTCACGTATCTTTGTGTCTATGTGTGCTGTGCATGTCAAGTGTGTGTATTCGTTCCAGTGTATTATATACATATGCATATATAATTGTCTTGTGCTGAAAGATATAAAAAAGCATTTTTCTCTCTCAAAATTTTTTCTAGTTTTTTTTCTTTCAATAGCAAAAAGAAAATATGTTTTTGATCCCAGTGAAAAACTTACGGTACATTGAATGTCCACGTACACATCGTCTAAACATCCCAACGATATTCAAAAAACAAATAATTTACGAACTAATCATTTCTAATAATTAAAGTATGTAGCATATATAAAATATCAAAAACTGGAATTAAAGAATATTGCATGTAACACATGCAAAAGGAATCATATAAATAGGATTATAATTAATTATTGTTGGATAAAATACAAAAATGAAAAACGAAACGATGAGAATTACAGTTTTGTTGGTAACATTAGAATTACAAATGACACAGAACTAATCTTTTTTTCTCATATATTAGGTGGGTTGTTGCCTTGTGAGACCATCCCAATCTCTGAGTCCACATTCTGATCAGACTGGGGTCGATCCCGTTGAAAGACTTCACTCAAAATACAATAACGATATTAAAAGATTAACAGAAAGACGGTTTTTCTTAGATTAGAATATGTTTTGGCTTAACTTTCAACCGTATTCCACAGTAGCAAAAAGAGGAAGAGCGTCACTCTGATTGGCTGGAGTTTCTTTAACAACGTAAGGTCGCGCCCATATTTGGAAATCAATCACTGCCCAGGTAAGGCCAGACTGATATTCATTGTTTGAAACGCAAATGTCTCTTGAGACTATCTGAATGGTCTCAAGAGGCTGTGGGAAATGTATTAGCCGGCAACAAACAACTAATCCAAAGCGACGTAGCGTGAATTCAGAAGTCTTTAGGTCGGGAGCAGGTAGTCTCTAGGCATCTTGCTCTAGGACAGTCTTTTCAACCTGTGGTACGCGTACTACTGGTGGTACATGAGGGTACTGCAGGTGGGACGTGGGAAATAGACACATTACAATAATAGATAAAACAATATCGATAACTGAAAATAAATATATTATAAACGTAGTTTAGTAAATATAGTATTATGGTTTGTTATCATTCCAAAAAGAGTGTTACCTTCTATTCCATCATGTCATACCTTGATGGTTGGTTAATTTGTGCTAAATAAACACACTGGAAGCATAAGCAGCGTTGCTGACTTTTTCTGTCCACTCTTTCCCACTGGCCATGGACTTCTTGCAGTAATAATTGTGTACATAGGGGACGTTGGCACTCTTTCTCAGCCACTGCATGTGATTTGTTTTAGTTTTTTACTGTTTGCATACGAGGTGGTCCACGAAAGGTCCTGATGAAAATGTACTGGTACACTTCAAGTCAAAGGTTGACTTTGAATTGGTCGGTTGATACTGGTTTCAGCTGAACCCTAGAGAAGCATTGCTGAATACATCAGAATGTTATTTTGTTCTTAATTAAAAAGACAGACATCTTCAGGCCCTTTCCACACTGCTGTACCGTACAGGAAACCTGTGATCACGCTGTGCTGTTGGGATTCTTTCCATGGCCAACAGTGAATAGAAACTAAAGATGAGAGGACAAGACCATAACAGCAGAAGGAGTTGACCGAAAAGGAGCAGAACATCGATAACAATCAACTTAAATGAGCGTAATGGTCAACGCTCTACCTATAGTAGTGGTGGAAGTAACATCCCACAGACCCACTCCGACTTTCGCTTTCACTTTCTCTGGTGGGGCTGTGGCATCAGTAGTCAGGGTTAGGCAGCTTGTACAACAGCATGTACAACCTCTCAGCAGAGAGAGGGACATGTCTCTCTTTTTAGGAACACAGAATGCGTCACTGGAAAAGGGCCTTTTTCTGTGCTCTTTTTAATGATTACGGTTCTAATCAAATATAATTGAGCCTCTATATCGCTCCGTGCTCACCCGTTCTCCCCCCTCACCGGAGCTCCCAGCCTTGGGCCGGTTGCCAAGGCAACCAGCATCTCATTTCTAAAGTGTCAGTTTGTATTATTGTCTTCACGCTCTCCAGCGATAACCCCTCTCTCTCTCTCTCTCTCTCTCTCTCTCTCTCTCGCTCTCTCTCTCTCTCTCTCTCTCTCTCTCTCTCTCTACTCTCTCCTCTCTCTCTCTCTCTCTCTCTCTCTCTCTCTCTCTCTCTCTCTCTCTCTCTCTTTCTCTCACTCTCTCCCTGACATTCTCTGATACATAGGCGCTAACACACTCGCAAACACACACGCACACACACACACACACACACACACACACACACACACACACACACACACACACACACACACACACACACACACACACACACAGATACTTACATACATATACACATACACACATACATATGTACATACATACATACATACATACATACATACATACATACATACATACATACATACATACATACATACATACATACATACATGCACACATACATACACACATACATACATACATACATGCATACACACACACATACATACACACACATACATACACACATACATACACACATATATACATACATACATGCATGCATACATACATACATACATACTCACACATACATACACAAATACACACATACAATTAATTTAAATATTAATTTAAATATGTAAGAATTTGGATAATTTAAATCATTATTGAAATAACAAAACTTTAAGAAGGAAGTGTGAGCAGATGGGAAGGTAGCTAAGATACGAGCATAATCTCCAGTCTTGTTCATTTTCACTGAAAGTTTTGTAAAAATAGAGAAGTTGGCTCAGATTTTCCGTTAATATTATAACTATCTCTGATTTCTCTTTGCAGTTTCAATAATGATTTTGGTCTTCGACGACGCCACACATTAAACACAAACTTGCTCAATTCAGAAGCCTGGAACGATCAATGATTTGATACGAATCATATCTTATATAAAACAAATGTGTGAGCCGAGTATGTAGCTACTACCCTTTACTTTGGTCTTCCTTATTTCTGTAATATATTAGTTAGATATATAGAAATAAGTTGCCTTGATTAACTTTGTTACCAGTTTATATGATTATGTTGACTATATACATCAGTATCACTCTATATACATTTACATTTAGCAGACGCTTTTGTCCAAAGCGACTTACAACCATTGAGGGCGGTGTCAACCATGCAGGGCGACAGCCAGCTTGTCGGGGCAGTAAGGGTTAGGTGTCTTGCTCAGTGACACCTCCACCCTCAGTTAGGAGGAACCAGGGAACAAACTCTACAACATAGCAAAACATTTCGGGTACTTCACATTTTTATTCAAATTAGTTGTCAAGTAGTTCTGCAAAGAGGTTCTGTACAGTGTTTTTTTAAGGTATTGCGATAAAGTGATTTTATAAAGTCATTATGTAAAGTAATTCCATAAAAAAGTTCTGGAAAGTAATTCTGCATAATGTAGAGTTGTTAATTGTTCTATAAAGCAGTTCTGTAAAGTTATTTTGTAAAGTAGTTTTATAAAGCAGTTCTGTCTCTGTAAAGTAGTCATATGAAGCAGTTCTGTAAAGAACCTCTGTAAAGTAGTCATATAGAGCAGTTTTCTAAATTACCTCTGTAAAGTAGTCATATGAAGCAGTTCTGTAAAGAACCTCTGTAAAGTAGTCATATGAAGCAGTTCTGTAAAGAACCTCTGTAAAGTAGTTATGTGAAGCAGTTCTGTAAATAACCTCTGTAAAGTAGTCATATAAAGCAGTTCTGTAAAGTAGTCATATGAAGCAGTTCTGTAAAGAACCTCTGTAAAGTAGTTATATGAAGCAGTTCTGTAAAGAACCTCTGTAAAGTAGTCATATGAAGCAGTTCTGTAAAGAACCTCTGTAAAGTAGTCATATGAAGCAGTTCTGTAAAGAACCTCTGTAAAGTAGTTATATAAAGCAGTTCTGTAGAGAACCTCTGTAAAGTAGTTATATAAAGCAGTTCTGTAAAGAACCTCTGTAAAGTAGTCATATGAAGCAGTTCTGTAAAGAACCTCTGTAAAGTAGTTATATAAAGCCGTTCTGTAAAGAACCTCTGTAAAGTAGTTATATAAAGCAGTTCTGTAGAGAACCTCTGTAAAGTAGTTATATAAAGCAGTTCTGTAGAGAACCTCTGTCTCTGTGTGATCCGTTCCTCATTATAAAGAACATTCTGGAGTCCCTGATGTTCCCTGTGTACATGAATGAAACAGAGCGGTTTCTCCATGGCGACTCTCCGTGTAAAACACTACTATGGTGTGGTTTGTTCTGTCACGAAGTGGCAAGATGCACAAAACAAAAGGCCTGGTGAGATTGGACAGAAGTAGGATTTGCATTGTACACTTTTGCAAATAGAGAGCACTTAGTATGAGGGTATATGATGCTGATTACAGCAATGGCGGCTTGCCTGGCAGATATTTGTTCAAGGTTCATAGAAACACTGATAGGATTTGGACGGCGGTAGAAGTGTCCTGTTGATTTAAGAATCCCTCTGATATCTCTCGTATTGCAAACGACAATGTTTGGTTTTTTCCTTCTATGCAGCAACAGTGGGGCGATAACGCGCATGCTGACAGCATTAGGCCAGAAGAAGGAGTGTGTACTGTAAGCGTTGACCCGATAGTGGGAGGAAAAAACAAACAGGCCCATTCAGGAGTGCTTACAGAGGCGGAGGGCTAGACATAATATACACCGTATAACAGACAATATTAGAGCAGTAAAAGTATTTACATAGGAAATAAATATCCCACTTCTCCTTCCAGTATCCATGTTATTCAACCAAGCATCAAAGACCGTAAAATATAGCCTATGTACAGATTGTCTATAGATATGGAGACATTATTGAGCAACACTGCTATTCTTGAACATTCTGTGGGCACTGGGCTGAACAGTAGTGAGCCTCTCAGGACCTGTAAGGTTAATATTTGAAGGGAGGATGGCCCATAAATACCGGCTAAGGGACTTTTAATTAAATAAGCACTTCTTAAACATCCTCCTGGGTGGAGTGCTTTTGTTTAAAGATGACTGATTGACTGTGATCTCTCCAGGCACGACCATTAGTCTCGCCTCTCTCTTTTTCTTCCTCTCTTTCTCTCTCTCTCTCTCTCTCTCTCTCTCTCTCTCTCTCTCTCTCTCTCTCTCTCTCTCTCTCTCTCTCTCTCTCTCTCTCTCTCTCTCTCTCTCTCTCTCTCTCTCTCTGCCTCTCCACTCCTCTCTCTCTCTCTCTCTCTCTCTCTCTCTCTCTCTCTCTCTCTCTCTCTCTCTCTCTCTCTCTCTCTCCCTCCCCCCAGCCGCCCGCCTTTTCTTTCTCCTCTTTCGTGCTTTGCCAACATCTCTACTTCTTTTTCACTTGCAATTACTCAATTTCACTCCCTTTTTCACTCATTCACCCTCCTCTTTTGGCTCCCATCCATGTCTCATCTGTCAATTCTCTCTCCCTCCGACTCTCCGACTCTCCCCCCTCCACCCCTCTCTTTTTTTCTCTCTCTCCCTCTCTCTCCGCCTCTCTCTCTCGCACCCTCTCTCTCTCTGCCTCACTCGCTCCCTCTCTCTCTTTCTTCCTCTCTCTCTGCCTCTCCACTCCTCTCTCTCTCTTTCTCTATCTCTCTCTCTCTTCTGCTCTGTTCAGTCTCCCTCCCTGAGCTTCTCTCTCCAGAGAACAATATTTCTCCCTCCTCATGACAAGGTAATGAGGCCACGTTACGGCCGGCAACGCCCCGCATGTATCCCAGAAGGCCGCAGGCACCAGCGGTGGCGGTAGCCTAGCGGCTAGGCGGCGTACGTCCGTCATGCTAGCATTAGCCCAGACGCCGTATCACCGTTGAGTCATTTATGGGAATGCTGACGTGTTGGCCTGTTGTATGGGACGTGTATTCATACAATAAAGACATTTGAATCCTTTTTTTCATGAGGATTAAATACCACACCGTTTCAAGGGATATAAATTATTATAATTATTTACCATGATATGAACCATAATATTTACCATGCTATTTACCATGCTATTTATCATGCTAGTTACCATGATTTGAGTCATGATTTTGACGTTGATATTTACCATAATATTTACCATGCTAGTCACCATGACTTGAGTCATGATTTTGACGTTGATATTTACCATAATATTTACCATGCTAGTCACCATGACTTGAGTCATGATTTTGACGTTGATATTTACCATGATGTTGACTGTGATTGTTAGCATCATGCTCACTGTGCGGCCTGCTGGTGGCGCTGCAGCAGAGATACGCTCAGTTGACTCCTAGCTCCTAGCAGTCTGTCTGGGACCGCTGAGCTATGGTGGCAATACACTCCAGCGCTAATGCATGAACACACACACACACACGTGAATACGCAAACAGGCACACAAACTCGGACAACCACAACACACACACACACACACACACACATACACACATACATACATACACTGGCGCACATACATGCAATCACAACCCAATTGTGAATACTCAAACATGTACATAGGCACGACACACACACATACACTAACACAGGCATGCATATACATGGTATCACAACACACACACACACACACACACACGTACATGCACATAAGCCAAGAAAGGTCTGTACAAACCTACTCGCAATCTCATGCACATATGAACACATACTTGCTCTACCCACCCCCCCCCCCCCCCCCCCCCCCCCCCCCCCCCCACACACACACACACACACACACACACTATATAATAATACATATACTAATACATAAACTAAAACATACACACACAGAATAAAGTACACTAACACAAGGAACACACACACACATGCACACACACGCACACACAATCATTCATGCTCATGCACACATACATAGAAAAGGACCCGAAAGCAAGTCGACCTAACACCCAGGAAGGCTAGGTCTTGATATAATTTGTCATAGCGTATTATACTTTTTTGTTTGTGTATTATGTGTTACTATGTTTATCCTTTGCATAGGATAATCACACATTCTCAACTAGCAGTTTATCTGGTTATTACAAATAAACAGAACACAAGTTCAATATTATTGGCAGCCTGTTTTTCATCTGAAATGTCATTATATCTATCATATATCATTTATACAAAGTTACTTATGAAAGGATAATGATATCCATAATAAGTGGACATCCTCCTCACACAACAAAGCACTTTTAAAATAACTTTATGCAATCTACATGCAGCAGATAGACACAGACTCACACAGAGGAACACAATTATTATTTTCTTAATTTGTTTTTGTGATTCTTTGAGAGGCGTACATTCATTCGTTCAACAAAACAACAAATACTCATTCAAATCTTAATTAACTTATTAAACCTACCAATAAAAACTGGCAAGTCAATTAAAACTACACTTTTTTATGTAAACCTACACAATTATATGTGGCCCCTTGAAGTAATGAAGGCCCCTTTCAGAAACAATCAAAAGTATACATGGATACACTCTAAATGGAAAAAAGGAAAACAACTAAAGAAATCATTGTGCTTACTGGTCATCTTCACAAGACAACCAAGGTGAAAAAAAATAAATACAAATAAAATGTCTCTTTGAACTCTTCAAATGAAGAGACTGATCGGGCCTCACTACGTCCAATCGAAGTTGGAGAGGAAACAGAGCGGCGTGGACATGGGAAAGTAGGCTGAAGTAGGCAAATTATAGGATGGCTGGGGGTTGGATAATATGACGAGTGTGTATCAAAGGTAATAGACGCCCTTAAACGTAATAGATACGTGCATGTTGTATGATACTGGCCGTATTATGGCTTAGCTGTAGGCGCCGCAAACGGTTCTAGCTTACAGTTATAGGGTGGTTGTTTATCTAGATGTTGGTTTTGGTGAGTGGTGAGTGGGTGAGTGAGTGACAAAAAGAAAGAGAAAGAGAAGGAGAAAGAACAGAGAGAGATAGAGAGATGGAGTGAGGAAGGGAGACAGAGAGAGTGACAGGTAGAGAAAGACAGCAGAGAGAAATGGAGGGAGAGAGAGAGGGGGGAGAGACAGGTGGATGGATGGAGGGGGAGATAGAGGGAGGGAGAGAGGGGGGGATGGAGAGATAGAGAGGTGGGAGGGGAGATAGAGAGAGGGAGAGAGAGAAAGAGGGAGAGAGAGAGGTAGAGGGAGAGTGCGCAGGCACAGCACATTAAAAATGCAGCATTGGGGAGCAGGCCGGGGATTCACAGTAATTAGATGACAAAACGGCGGTGGGCTGGAGATGAGAGAGCGGGGTCACACACAATGCCACCGCCGCCGGGTAATTTGTAAGTGTCAATCATTGGGCTGCCAGGGGAAAAAAGAGAGGGAGCGGGCGAGGGAGGGAGAGAAGGAGAGAGGGAGTGGGAGGGAGAGAGGAGATAGGGAGAGGGAGGGAGAGAAAGAGATAGGGAGAAGGAGGAAGAGAAGGAGAGAGAGAGAGGGAGGCAGAGAGAGAGAGGAAGTGGGAGGGAGAGAGAGAGGAAGAGGGAGGAACGGAGGAACGGAGGGAGGGAAAGAGAGGGAAAGGGAGGGGGAGACGGAGGGAGGGAAAGAGAGGGAGAGGGAGGGAGGAGGGAGAGAGAGAGATGAAGGGAGAGAGAGAGGGATGGGGGGGTAACGTATAGAGGGGGAGCGTGGTGCAACCGGGGGGCTGGGGGGGGGGGGGGGTGGGGGTGAGGTGCAGAGATTTAGAGAATGAGAAAATATACAGGAGGTACAGCAGCAAGAGACAGCAGAGGAAAGGTGGAAGAAGAAATATGGGGGGGGGGGACAGGACAGAGATCAGGACTGCAGCAGAGCAGGGAAACATGTAGCACACAAATAAACAATGTGCCACACACGCACACATTCAATCTATCATTGGTAGATATCTCCTTTAAACCAGATTGCATATAAGATTGTTATAAAGCTATTAATATGCAAAGTGTTATCATGTTTTATTTTTTACCATATGGATCAACAGTCAGATACATGGGTCAGATGTGTGTGTGTGTCTGTGTGTGTGTGTGTGTGTGTGTGTGTGTGTGTGTGTGTGTGTGTGTGGATGTGTGTGTGCGCACGCATGTGGGTGCACGTGACAGGGTCTTTCATTCCATTCAGAGAGAGCACAAAAGGTTGCAGTTGGCACATTTCCAGCACGTCAGTATATGAGAGCCAACACAATGGAGCAGCCACACAGCAGTCTGTCAGCACGCATGTGGACACATGCAGAGGACACTGACGTAACCCTCACACACACAAACACACACACACACACACACACACACACACACATGGATACCTACA
The DNA here is from genome assembly GCA_026745465.1 of Lota lota. Classification (NCBI taxonomy): domain Eukaryota; kingdom Metazoa; phylum Chordata; class Actinopteri; order Gadiformes; family Lotidae; genus Lota; species Lota lota. The sequence goes on from JACYXH010000652.1 coordinate 358,186, forward strand.
TACACACACGGATTCACACATACACACGGATACACACATACACACACACATACGGATACATACATACACACACACACACACACACGGACACAAACATACACACACACACATACACACACACCAATACACACATACACACACACACACACACACACACACAAATACGGATACACACATACATACACACACACATATGGCTACACACATACATACACAAACACACACACACTCACACACACCGAAACACATGAACACACACACACACTCACACACACCATGTTCCACATATTAAAATGCAATCGCACATTGAACTAATGTGCTATAGAGAAAATGCATGATCTTTACATGCACACATATGCAAACTACCCAACCTGCTGTCAAGGACTCCCGGCGATGTCATGACATGACATCCCTGTCTTCCAATGGAATCCTCTGGGGAGAGATGAGCCTTGCAGGGCGACAGGAAGTAGCCACTGTGAACAACCAATGTACATGCAGATATGCACATCCCCACACACCGCCTCCCAGGATGCTACACTCCTACATGTTACCCATCTCATCATCCAAATAATGCAAACATTTGAATAATAACAAAAAATTTGAATCATAACAGATTAAAAGTGTAAATGTCTTCTTAATTTATATTGTTTGCATAAGCACATGTTCATTTACATTCAGCAAGAGAAAGTGTTTTTTCTAAAAATGAAATGCTATAAAACACTTGGATCCAAAAAGTTCAGATGTATTCATTAAATATGCATGATTAAAGGCAATTAAAATATTCACAGTTCCTGCTTTTTCATACTTTTTTCCAAGGAGGTGAATGCATGATATACTACTAACGGGATAAAGATAGACTATTCTTCTTGGTTAATTAAACTAAATTTGGACTGTAACACACACGTGCATGCAGAACACCTCTGGAAATGCCTTTTAATTGGCAAATGATTAAAACCCCATTTTCTACCTTGTTTATACTTTAGCGTTCAATTAGCAATTCATACTTCATACTGTAACTATGCCTACCGTCAACCCCCCCCCCCCCCCCCCCCCCCCCCCCCCCTCTGCAAATATAAAGATACAGATACATTACACAAAGATACAACTCAAGAAAAAAGGCTGCTGTATCAATGAATTTGCAAATATTTGGATTTTGGAAATTATATGAAAGAAAATGATATAAGTATAAAATACTAATTCACGGTGACATTTTGATTTAAAACAAAATTGAGACCAGATTACATGGTGTGCTCCTATGGGCTAGAAGATGCCTTGACAGTTTGAAACAACATTAACAGTTCCAGAAAGATTTCACTACAATTATGCTTTCTCAAGGAATAACAGGTAAGCATGCATAGGTGTATGTGTGTGTGTGTGTGTGTGTGTGTGTGTGTGTGTGTGTGTGTGTGTGTGTGTGTGTATGTGTGTGTGTGCATGTGTGTGAGCGTGTGTGTGTGTGTGTATGTGTGTGTGTGCATGTGTGTGAGCGTGTGTGTGTGTGTGTGTGTGTGTGTGTGTGAGCGTGCATGTGTGTGTGAGTGTGTGTGTGCGAGCATGTGTTACCTGCCAGCCTGCTACACAATAGGGATCCAAGTGAGTGTGAACTCTGTGGTTCCCCACAGCTGCCATTAACAGACGGAACAAACAGCTTCTTGCTAATAAAGTGAATGAATGAATAAATAAATAAAGCTTAGGGGTCTGTGTTTACCTCCTCAGTGGTTGTCTCGTGACACAACTCAACAGAATCTCACAAGACACGTGATTAGAAAGTGCTGGAAATAGCTAATGTTTTAATGTTTCGACACGTAGTGCTCCGACGTGAACTCCTTGGTAAAAAATACATGAACATGCAAGTAGAAGAATGTATCAAGGAAAGGAGCCCCAAGAAACGTACTGCTGGAGTTTAACTATAAGCTTAGAACATTGTGAAGTTGTTGTGTCTATATTGAGGCCTACATGTGTGTGTGTGTGTGTGTGTGTGTGTGTGTGTGTGTGTGTGTGTGTTTGTTTGTGCTTGTGTGTGTGTATGTCTGTGTGTGAGTGTGTTTTGATGGATTTGTGTGTGTGTGTGTGTGTGTGTGCCTGTGTGCCTCTGTGCCTCTGTGTGTTTGCTTGTGCGTGTGTGTTTGTGTTTTGATGGATTTGTGTAGCTGTGTGTTTGTGTGTCTGTGTGTGCGTGTTTGTGCACGTCTGTGGCGGGAAAGGGGTTTAGGATGGAGAGAAACTGCACACACATCCTGTCACGTCAGTTAATATAAGGTTTGGAGATAAGGGCCCACAGACAAACATTGACCAAATCACGCATTTCAGCTGCAAAGCTCCAACTGTCAATCAGTCTGAGAGACAGACCAACAATCAGCCCTCTACCTCTGATAAGGGCTCTACTGAGCGCGTGCAGGAAATAGCCAATCTACAGCGAGCCTGGAGAGGAGGCTGATGGGCAAGTGGGAGAGGGAGAGAGAGAGGGAGAGGGAGAGAGAGAAAGTGAGAGAGGGAAAGAAAGAGAGATAGAGCAGAGAGAGAGATAGAGGGACAAATTTTCATTTAAAATAGAGAGAGGGAAGAAGGAAAGGGGCAATATTCTCCTATACTCCTCACACAGAGAAGGGGGAATCGAGAAAGATAGGTGCTGGGAGAAAGAACGTGAGGTGTGATATCAGCTCTTAAAATAGGTCCCCCTGCTTTTTGTCACCTGGGAACAGCTGACACAGGGAGAGGGTGAGACAGGGAGAGGGAGAGACAGAGAGAGAGAGAGAAAGAGAGAGAGAGAGAGAGAGAGAGAGAGAGAGAGAGAGAGAAATCGTGTGTGATGTGAGATGTGAGAATCAGTTTTTTTAGACCCACACCTAACATTAATGATTTGCCAAGAGCTTTGACTACATCGTTCTTCAATGTGCCTTTCGCCTTGCCTTCACACACAACGGCATAATTTCTTTGCCTCTATTGATTAATGGTGCATATAGTGCTTACATGGACAGATGTGTACACACAAATGGACATTACTGTGTGGTAGGACCGAATGAAGTGTATTTTTTCCTATTTTTGTGTGATCAAGTCCATTGCAGATTATAAATTCCCCTCATAACAGTAAAACCCCCCACCAATTGGACACTGTTGCGGGACTCTTAAGCGAAAACTGTATCTTGGTGACACACTGCCCCCTCTAGGTTGTTCACACAAACTACAGTCTGAGAGCAGACAAAAATTATACATTCACGTCCATGTATTAAGTAAGGGGAAATGGTTTGCAACAGTGGGCAGTGAAAACCTAACCTAGCCCTTTCTTTCAAACGTTGTTTTTATGTTTTCTGCCTTGAGTCCACCAAGTCAATACGCCGACATTTGCGGTTAATCCTAATCCTGTTGTTTCAATGACCATGTATTCACTTTGAGTATAATAGGCCAAGTTTGTTTACAAATCCAAATAAGGGGGTGATTTGGAGGCCATATTTGTATTCACCAAAAAAATACGTCGATGAAGGGTGGGGGCAGAGGCGTTTGTGAAATGGTTAAATTGGCTCCCTGGTTGCGTGGTGCTTTCCCTTGCTCTGTCAAGCCCCATTAAACCTGCTACACCACAGCGATATGGCGCCATCAATTACTGGCACACCGCTATCGATGCGAAGTGCAAAAAAAAAAAAAGTAGAGAGGAGGCAGGGACACATAAACAGGACAAACGGCCACATAAAAAGCCTGCCGGCAGCTACATAAAGTCCTGCCGCCGCAGAGTTCACGCGGCAGTTTCACTCACACACACGCACACAAAACACGCACGCACACATGCACACGCACGTGAATGAATGTTGGATTTGTTGATTATAAATATTTTTCGTTTGACATTTGGTGACGTTTCCCTGGATATGTATCTTGTAGGCTACGTCTGTCTCATTTCTTCTGACACTAAGGTAGTTAAAAATGTATATTGCTAAATTCATAACGAAAAACATTGTCGCAATATTTAACCGTTGGCCCTTTATTACATTTCTTTAGGTTTCAACAGTGAAAAACAAGTCTGACAGCGACCAGTCAGACCCTTTATTAACTGAATTTAGAATAAATGACCAGTTATCCCAAATGCAATGTATGGTATTTATTTAGGCCAATCTACGTCACACCAATATAGGCTATTACAAAAAATATACGGCAAAACAAGCAACACTATAGGCTAAAAATACAACGAGAAAATAAATGTCAGCGTTAATATGGGTTAGCGTACAACTGTAGCCTTTAAAAAAACCGACTTGACCAAGATAAATGGGCACATGTATGAGAAAACATTTGAACCATCTCCAAGTGGGTAAACCATGATACAATAAATTAAAATCAGTCGCCGTTGACAGTTCGGTTAACACAGCTTTCTTTGACGGCATGATTCTTTAATTCGAGGCTATCTGTGAAGAGGAACTACTGCTGCCAGAGCTTTTGGTCTTCTGCCCCCTGGTGGCACTGGCCGGCCGCTGCACTCTCTGGCTGGAGCTCTCCCTCGTCTTCTCGCTGTGGCCCGCTTTACTACGCACTGTTGACACCACGAGGAATCACGGAAACAGGTGGAAGGAAAACATATTAGTTTTACACTACACACACACGCCTGGCTGTAAAACTTCACAGGGCCATGTAGTTCTCAACTTTGTCACAATATTATTTTGGCTATCAAGCTAAGACAATTGTCCCCATGCAATACATACATAACTGTAAGTGGTGATGTTGATTAATGTTGGTAGGCCGGACTGACCCATCAACCCTTTTCACAGAGGTGTCATCGTAGGACAAACACAGGTGACACTCATAACTAATTATTGGTCTGCTCTATTTACAACAGGGCACTAAACCAGTTAAGATAACACACAGTGACCGTGGACCTGTTTCACTGAGCTATCCCAACAGTATGTACAACCCAACATTAACATTGTGTGGGTATACAACCCAACATTAACATTGTGTGGGTATGCAGGTGTTTCATGTATGTGTGTGAAAGCACTAGCAATGGTCAATGTCTGTTATCTTCAGCCTACTACCCGTGGCTTGGCACATAGAAGGAGCAGACACATAATAACAGCTGGGTTTTTTCAGACGACAATGCCTCAGTGAAAAGGCTCTATTAACTTTAGAAAGGCTTTTGAAATCCCAAAGTCTATGGCATATGTATATTATTGAAACAGTAGAACATTGACTTCTAAAAAGGAAATGACTCAACCAATCATACTATTATTTCCCCCTTATAGCCCTTGGTGAAGAAAGATTAAAATACATGTTAATGACCACAGTGAGCACGTCCACCTGGTTATGAGGAAATGGAAATGGTTAGTTTCAACAAAACGCCAAGGATACATTCCATAGAACACATGAGCAAACGCACAAAGCCATGCATACACACATTCTCCATGCTTTCTATCGCAATTATTGTGATGATGATATGGTGTGTTTAGACCATCCGCCTGCTGCTTTGCAACTGGAGTCGGTTTATATCGAGACAGAGAGACGATGGAATGGAATGGACGCTCGTGCAAGCAAGAGAAAGAGAGAGCCGCTGATGGGACCTTGAGAAGAGCTATTGTCTTGGGAGCCGTAGACCACGATCTTAGAGCCCAGCCGCGCGGCCCTGGGGCCCGACGCTGAGGACGCGGCTGCAGGAGGCTTAGAGCTCTTGCTAGGGACCAAAGTAGGGACCAAAGTAGTGTCCTCTTCTTCAGGAAACAAGGGGACATACACACACATTACACACCCACTGACATTTAAGAGTAGCGATTATCACAATTTCAAAGATAAATGTATAAAAGATGAGCTACAGTATGTATATATATATATATATATATATATATATATATAGAGGCTTGGAATCAGGTCTATTAATTTAGTTACATCTCAAAAGGTTAAAGACATTAAAGACAAAAGATAGTTTCTAATGTAACTAAGTGATCCATTTCAATGGGTCAACTGCCAGCTGGTCACATAATCAAGCGATCCCATTCCGTGCTCTTGTGAATTCATACTGCCCAGAACCTTACAATTTGCAGTTCGTAGGTCTTTCCTTATATCTGAAACTCATCAGGTTTCATCAACAAAATATAGCTTCTTCTGGAAAATACAAATATGCAGTTCAATTGTTTTTTCCTATTTCATTATAAAAGAATAATATTGTGTTAACCTATTCCAGGCCTTCATCTGCTTCATGCCGGTGTAAATTAGAAGAGAATTACTCTTCAAGAAAAAGGTGCTTGTGTTTTCAATGTTAAGCACCGAGGGAATGAATGGATGGCTGTTTATAAGTGTGTTGAACCAAGCAGCGACCATGAATAAGCCCAAGGCCGTGAAGTAGCATGGTGAGTAGGCCCACTTGAAGCCTGCTTAGAGATGTGTTGCATTACAAACACATTTAAATCAGATGTATTTTAAGTCTTATGGTTTTGTTATGGTATGTGATGATGAAACATCATGAGTGGTTTATTTGGCCGTTGTTTATTTGTATCTCGATATACAGTACATTAAGCTGTACATTATGTATATTAAGCTGTACATTGTGTAATTTAAAGCTGATACTAAACATTATTGCAGGTATTGGAAGATACATTTCTCTACTGTTTACAGTTTGCTTCATCTGCATCTTTCCAACTGAAAAACAATTGCTCAGCAACGTCATGTTGTTCAAAAAGTTTAGAATCTGTCTTAAACAATTGTAGTGGGAACTGATCTGTATTAAAGCTCAATCTAGCTTCCCTTTACCTTAGATCACACAAATCAAATATTGATTTAAATCATATATTTGTATATAGTGTGTGGCGTGTTGCCATTTTGATTTGATGTGCGTAAATAAGATTTTCTTAACCACAACGACGAGACCAGTTGTGGAATGTATCACGTCAAGTAAAGAATTTGAAACCCAATTATAAACAGTCTATGTATGAAACCAACTTCATTGGGATTATAGAGACCACGTCCAATCCCTTGTTAACTGACCTCTGTGCTCCGTCGTCGCTGTGGTAGTACTCGCTGGGTGTGACGGTGTGGAAGCGTCCGCCGCGCAGGTGTCAGCAATCCTTTGCCCCGCACACATGGCTTTCAACGTCTGAAAAACCGCTTGGGGGGCAACATTCATCTTCAAGAGGTCGACTATGATTCTAGGAAAATTTATAGTAGAGAAATGAACATTTCATCGTTCCAAATAGGCCTACCTTCATCGTCCATAAACAACGTTGAAGTTGGTTTGAAGAACTGGTCCTTACTTAAAAACCTCTTGATCCATCGTAATGCCGGCGGCTTGGGTTAGTTCAAACAGCTCGCTTTCTTCAGCATTAAGGATCTTCTTTTTCTTCATTGCATATTTTTGGACATTGCCAGATACTACAACCACAGGTGAATCAGGTGCCTGAGGTACCTGACTAGGTTGTTGGGGTTGTTGAGACATCATTCACGTAAATCTGGAAAATATATCACCTGAGAAAATAGAACAGTTAGCATTATTTTTTATTTAAAAAAAGAAAACAGTCCAGTTCCGTTCCGTTGTGGTTCTTGGATAGGCTTACGTACATGTGAGCATATACTTTTTTTTCTACTTCCTCAGGAATAAAGAAGGCATAAATTGTTTATCCCAAGTGATACCGTCATTATAAATCGTTTGATAATAATAGTAAAATAACAACGAAGTGTTGTTTCAGTGTTGACTGTATCGAGTTTGAACAACGCGATTAGAATGTGGGCGCCTAAAATTCACGTCATCAATGTAACTTCTGTTCTCTAACACAATGTTACTGGTTCGAACAAAAATAAACAACGGCAAAGTTTACGACCAGTTAAGAGCAACAATTATTTATAATTGGCCTTACAGGTGTAATAAATAAATACCAAATACCCGAATAATAGTGTAGATACTTATTTTGATTCATTTTTGTTGGCAGTAAGCAATGCGAAATTCCTAGGAAAACTGTTCCTCGTGGGATACCATATCAGTTGATTCAGGACCCAATAGTACAACATTGTTTGTGCCTTTCTACGTGTGTGACCCTCATGTTAAAAAATGATTCCCCGAAACGATATGGTCAAGATATTATGCATGAGCTGAACCTTTCTTTTAGATTCCAATCTATATTCCAAGAAAAACATAATCAAAATCCATAACCTTGACAGCGTATTTATTTATATTTTATAACAATATCTTTATTTTGGCCTACCTCTAAACCACATGGATCAATATATCAATCAATATATAAATATTGTAAAACAATTAAATTAACTTTCGTTTAACCGACATGCACCTTTAGATCGGTGGGTGGTGCCAAGGTGTCAGGAAATAACACCAACACAAACAGAGCGGCTAGTTATCAACCCACGTGAAGGTTCTTCTAGCGTGGTAATCACAATAGTTAAGTAATCCACAATGGAAGACTTGCCCACAGACCTCAAAGTCTTTCTTCTGAACCAGCCATTTCTTCAACTCATAGATAATAAGAGGGTTAGTACACGAATTCATTATTAACAAATAAGTAAGAGCTAGACGTACAACGTTATCTAGTTTATTTTTTAGATAGTTTTGCTAGCATACCATCTGTAGGAACCAATGCTGTGTGCCCTGAATGATAACAATATAAATTGCGTCTCCCATGATTGAAGAATAGCATTCACTGAATTTAATCTTACCTCTCGCCCATGTTATCATTTCAGATCAAATGCACACTAAATGACCACGAGTTTCCCTGCGATCTAGCTGAACTACGAAGATTTACCAATGGGAAGAAATATAAAAAGTTGAGCTCTGTGTCGGAGTTCAACTACAGCCAGTATGAACCACACATCGTTCAAAGCTCAAAACAACCGTAAGTACACTTAGATTTGGAAATAACGTTATAGTTAGAAATATAGTTTGCCATTTATTCTAAGTCTCAACACATCGTACATGTTGTAACAAAGCTTTACGACGTAATGAAGCGATGCTAAACAGACAATTAATACTGCACTGCACGTAGCAAAAGTTGTCGTTAATGTGTTGTCTATTTTCCTGTTTCATTTGTTTTCCAGAAGGCAGCTGTTCTGTAAACTGACTCTCAGGCACCTCAACCGGCAGCCTCACCATGTCCTCAAACATGTAAACGGGAAACGCTTCAAAAAAGCCCTGGGAAAATGTAAGTGTCGCTATATTCATCTTTACCACTCTGTAACGTGCAACTGCATACACCAATGTCAATTTGAAGAAGCCTTTCTGTTGTAGTCATCAGCAAATTATAGAATAAAGTAAAGGCAGCAAAGCTTTTAGGATACCTTCACACTAAGGTAATTTATCCACCCAGATTGGATTTTGCTTTCTGGCGGATCACATTCACATTTAAACGTTAAATGTAACCCATGCATTGGACAACAGTGTGAATTGTTTACTCTTTGAAGTTGCGTCAAATGCAACTTATTAAAGGACAACACCGGCCAGTGTGATCAAACCATCGTAACGTCTCTCCTCTCACTAAAACATTAGTTCCCAATATCATTTGTCAAAATTACTTTGTTGTGCAAATTCTGAGAATTCCGCGGGAGCGGGAAATGTTTCCCCCCAAACAATAGTAATAGCACCTTTTGTCTTGTGATAAGACATTTGGAAAGGACTTGTATGCATTGATTCCAAAGACGAAAGTGCTATGTTGCCATTTTTAACATTTGTGGCGATAGCACTTTCAAGCTAAATGCTCAAGCTAAATCGGTACATCAAAGTCATTTTGATCAATTATATTGGTAACAAGGTTACGATGGTTTGATCACCCAGACCGGTATTGTCCTTTAACTACATATTTGGTACTGCCCCACATTTACCTTTGTGGTGTGAATGTAGCTTTATACGATCCTTCGAGGAAATGCCAAATAGCCATGGCTGCTATTTGTACTGATGAAGTGTGTTATTAATGATTCATGTGTGTGTTAATCTCAATAGATGAAGACTGTATGCGAGAGGGGATTGCATTTGTTCCAGCCAGACTCCAAAACAAAAGGCCCAAAAACCACAACAAGGTTGACGCAGAGGGACCCAGGCGGAAGGACTCTAAACAGAAAAATGAAATGTGGGAGCCATCCTCCAACGATGAAGACGAGAGTGACTCGGAAGACAGCATGAGTGACCTTTACCCCTGTAAGGGACTTTCTTTAATCATTCTATCTCTCACACACACACAGACACACACACACAACTTTTCCACCAACAAGGAATGGTTCGCACACCTCATTTTGAACCATTCTGAGCATTTTGACCAAAAATGCTCAGAAAACCTCAAAACTGGTGGCAATCAGGCTGGTTCGCTAGATAGCACCAAGAATCCTCAATGGAACCAGTTCATGAGCCAGAGCTAATTTGGTGTAAATGGGCTGACAGTCAGTAAGTTCCTTTCAAAATGTAATTAATAGCTTATCCTTCCAACCACATGAAAGAAAGCCACAAAAATTCATCATGTATTGGCATGTACAATTTATTGGAGATTGTTTGCTTAGCATTTGTTTTTCTCTCCATAGCAACTATGTTCTTGCTAAAGAATCCAGAAGCTGAAATTCAGGTGGAGAAGGATGGGCCTGGAGAGAAGAAGGAGGATGACTTTCAGACAGATGATGACGAAGAGGAGGACATGGAGGTTGAAAGTGATCAGCTGCAGAAACGCAAAAAGGTCAGTAGGTCTTGGCATCTGAATTCAGTCATGACGGTACTAAATGTGTTCTGCTCTGGCATCACTTCCTGTTGATGTTCTCTTTTCTCCGTTAGGCTCAGAGTGGTGGACTCCACAAGAAATTCAAAAATAACAACTGTAAAAGAAAGAAGAGCAAAGTACAACCGTGAAACGAAACAGTTTGGGGTGTTGATGGATTTATGACAATATATTGGAAAACTACATCAAATGGGACTGGCACAGACATTCTGCAAGAACTTGTTTCTATACCCTTCACCAATTCTGTTTCATTTGGTGGGTCTTTTGCTACAATCTACCAGATTTGTCCCGATTACACAGCAGTTGTTGGAATAGTGAAAAAAGCTTAAGGCACTTGCATGTTAAACATGGAGCAGGTGTCTGTAAATTTATTTGTAATGGTGCATGGTGTTTTGGGCTCAGTGCAGCGTCATGCAATAAATGCATTATGCGACATGTGTCTCTGTCATTGACTCACAGTAATGTTATGGTACTAGTATCACATATTACATTTTAAAATTTGTTCTGTGAGTCCTAAAAATACAACATGTTGTTACATTGGCCTGCTAGGTATATAGATAAATAGAGTTGGACTCCCAATTGTTAAATGAGTTTTGTGATTCTTGAAGGGCTCTGTTTAAATTCAACTATTGATATTGAAACGTGCGTTAAAAACATAGGAAGATGTACAACATTGTCTTTGGACATAAAGCTTTTCCAATAATGTGTTCACATTAATACTTAAAGTATTTTGCCCACCTTTTAGCTTCATGGCAGAATTGTTTTTTATAGTTTGCAAAGTGATTCCATTTCTTCTACAGGTTGTACCAAACAGCTGGAACACGTACTGCACTTCATCGGTGTACAAGGGAAAGCTTCGGGTGAATATCACCTTACATTTCATTTATTGGAAGTCCTGGGTGAGTGAGGTGCACCATATTGACATACCAGTTGTCTGCTCATCAGACAGTGACATCTCAAAGATAGTTTAAGACTGGGTTTGGGCGGTCGTGACCTATCCTGAAGACAAAATTATGCTATTGTGGCTGGTCACAGGACTCACAACCCATCACGAACAGGACCCAGCTTGATCAAAACAAAGTGCTCCACGGTCAAATTTTTATTGATACAATGTAGTTGTAAATATATGCTGGGTATAAAGTAGATTTTGGTCAAATACATTTTGTATTGTATTTAATGAAATGGGAACTTCCCCAATGTCTTATGTGATAGTATTTGAGGAATAGTTTACCATTCTATTACTCTGTAGGGGTTTTTAAAAAAAAAAGGTCAGTAGTACAGTTCATAAAATGGTTATGGGGTGGTCTCATCTTCCCCGTCCATGTTTACGTACTTAATCAACAAGTAAACAATGCTTCATGCCTTATGACAAGCCTGTGTCTCGGCATACGTGGCATGCAGCGGTTGCAGTACCATCTAGGGGGGCTCGAGGTAAACCGCGAGGCATTGTGGGGCAGAGGCGGCCTGCTCCGGAGAGGCGAGATTCTTTAAAGTAAATAACGGGGGGCTGCAGTGAACGTTGCTTGCGAAATTTTACGGCTGTGTTTTAGGCCTCGACAACTTTACAATATGGGGCAGGAGGACCTTATGAATACAGCCGAAGACGTGGCAGACCAGGTAACTTTGATTTCCGGCATGTCAACGATATGCGTGTATAAGCTAGCTAGCTAAATAACGGTATCTGCTCGATAGTTTGCTGGATGTGGACCGACTGAAAAACACGTCGAGGCTCATGACGCGTTTTGGTGTTCAAAAGTGAACGACAGCTTGTTGCAAATCAATCAAACGCATCCGTATCTCAAACGTATGCACGTTACGGCGTTACACGGGACATGTCGGGGTTGCCTTATGCATTTCTGCACCCCGCTGGGTCTTGGCTGGAGTAACGTTGACGTTAATGCGTGGCAAAGTGAAACGGTCAGTGTTCATACTGTGTAGGGTTTTGCTTACAGGTGAGATGGCTCGACAACTGGTCATATTTATAGTTATATTCTCCGAGCAGCCTTGTTCAGGTTCATGGATTCCCACCAGCATCCGACCTGTCGTTCTTCACGATGTTCGTTTATTGTGATCGAGTTGGCTCCGAACTATTCGGCTGAGTCAAAGTGGACGTTATTTGGAAGTCGTTTCATGTTTTCCCCACAGTGCCACCTCACTTGTCGCTTAGACATAGGAATATATTAGTCAAATCAAACCTTTCGTTTGCGTAACAGTTAACTAATTTAGATATAGCAGCGCCCAGGCTGATACAACCGGTATCTAGGACGCGTTTGTCTGACCTGACGTACTAAGTACGTGGGGCTCTAAGCTGGCTCTAGTAACGAAGTGGCATTAACTAATGTCAATAACCGTGAATGGGTGTAGTCTCCTAAAATGTGATCGTACTGGTAGGACCGAAGCCAGTTCATATTACAGAGCATTTACCCATTTTAACTCTATACGTAACCTGTTGCTGTAGACTACTGCAGCTTTATGCCAACGTTGCTTACATTCAGTACAATGATCAGTTTTGCATGAGCTGTCATTGTTTTTGTATATTTTATTGAAGTTAAACTTCTTCCTTGGCTTTTGGGAATTATATGTTAAATACATACTAATGCCTTTTGCAAGCTAATTCCTGACCAACAAGTTCAGCCCTTAACCATTGCAACACTTTAGCATGGCCTATTTCTAAGCAGTCATTACACCCCTATGCATTTCCTCATTGGCCCGTGGTCCTTCATTCATATTCCACAGCTCTCGACAGTGGGAGTTGGGGCTTCCTGATAGGCTAGGATAGTTTGTCAGTGCTGATGTGGCCTCCTAAGTAGGAGGGCCTGAGCAGGTCACTGTTTGGTGTTTTGCGTCTCAATTACACTTGTTTCAATACAGCTTCTATCATCTGATCACAGCCAAGCCTAATCCATTTGCCTGGTTCGGATTCTTAGATGTGTGCTCATGTTTTGCCGAGATCAGCCAGGCCAAGACAAGCTTGAACTGTTTACACAAGTGTTGCACAACTGCTGCCGGCTTGGAGGCACACAGAAAGCTGGTCGGGAACATACTTTAAATCTGAGTTTGATTTTTCATACAATAATCCCATCTATAGGCTGATTCATACACACACTTATATAGTATGTAGTTATGAAGAAACGCCACTGATTGTGAACAAATCTTGTATAAATGAGTGAGGTCCCAAATATGAAGCATCACAAGAAACAACCGAAGCAAAAGAGTACTGTGGTTTTTGGTACTTTTTGAATTTTTTAAGTCAACAAGAGTCAACATCACTTGCATCCAATATTCTTTTCTCAATATGTTATTTTCTGTATCGCTAATAGCATGCTTCTACTGTCTTTCTGTCTTCCAGTTTCTGCGTGTAACCAAACAGTACCTGCCGCACCTGGCCCGCTTGTGTCTCATCAGCACCTTTCTGGAGGACGGCATCCGCATGTGGTTCCAGTGGAACGAGCAGCGCGACTACATCGAGGCTACCTGGAGCTGTGGCTACTTCCTGGCCACTTGCTTTGTCTTGATCAACCTCGTAGGACAGCTGGGTGAGTGGAGTGCAGAGTCCAGGCGGGTACTTAGCCATGGAGGGCTGGCTCCGTGGTTCCAGGCACAGACCTAACCACGTTGCATGTGGGAATGTTTCCCTTCTTCCTTTCAATACTGCTTTTCCCAAGACCTTGTAGTTGCCTTGGTAACTACAGTGCCACCAACCGATAGCTCTCGTCATGTGCATTATTTTAAATAGATCAACAGACCGACATGAAGACCAATGAATATTAATGTTGTTATTCCAGACCATAACTGGCCAGGCTTAGTGGGGTAACATTTATATTTGAGGGTCAGAGACGGTGGCTTCGTACACTTTAAGGAAATAGAGGGGTGAAGCCAGCGAACTCACAGCCACACACAACATGTCCCTCAAATACTACAACAAACTCATGGAAACGTACACAGCACCCTACCAACACACTGCCACTGGATATGATGCGCTGATAATGCACTGATATCGCCTTTCAGATTTAACTTCTTAACAACTTTAAAAGCTAAGTGAATAGAAAGTACACTGTAGAAATATAGTCATAACCACACCCCTTGCTTTTAATGTCATGTTGCTTCATACGAAACGGGTGTATCAAACATTTCTGAAGAAAAGTGTATTTATATCTGCAATTTCAGATTAGACCCTGTTTCAAACTGGCATTTTTGGTAATGTGATCACTTCCGGCGAGCTAAATATACAGTTGGGAACCAACCCAGACCAGCTAGGTCAACAAACCCACATTCAGTGCAACACTTGATCATAGACACACATATGACATATGATGATTATTTTGCTGTAATACAGTTACATTTGAATGTGTGGGGGGGACTTAATGAAAGTGACAATAGAGTGAGCTTGTTTATCTTCATAGTACTACAGCGCTTTGATATACAGTGATGCCATCAACAGGCAACCTTCTGAGGAACAGGAAAGTGGGTCATGAAATGTCTATGCCGCATGATCTGCTCCTTAAAAACCAGAGGAAAAAGAGCAAGAGAGCACATGGCTTTCATCGTTAGGAGACCTATAAACATTAGATGTGTGTGTCTTCTATAGGGCTTGTGTGTGTGTCTTCTATAGGGCTTGTGTGTGTGTTCTATAGGGCTTGTGTGTGTGTCTTCTATAGGACTTGTGTGTGTGTCTTCTATAGGGCTTGTGTGTGTGTCTTCTATAGGGCTTGTGTGTGTGTGTGTGTGTCTTCTATAGGGCTTGTGTGTGTGTGTGTGTCTTCTATAGGGCTTGTGTGTGTGTGTCTTCTATATGCCGTGTGTGTGTGTCTTCTATAGGGCTTGTGTGTGTATCTTCTATAGGGCTTGTGTGTGTGTGTGTGTGTGTGTGTGTGTGTGTGTGTGTCTTCTATAGGGCTTGTGTGTGTGTGTGTCTTCTATAGGGCTTGTGTGTGTGTGTGTCTTCTATAGGGCTTGTGTGTGTGTCTTCTATAGGGCTTGTGTGTGTGTCTTCTATAGGGCTTGTGTGTGTGTCCTCTATAGGGCGTGTGTGTGTGTGTGTGTCTTCTATAGGGCTTGTGTGTGTGTCTTCTATAGGGCGTGTGCGTGTGTGTGTGTGTGTGTGTGTGTGTGTGTGTGTGTGTGTGTGTGTGTGTGTGTGTGTGTGTGTGTGTGTGTGTGTGTGTGTGTGTGTGTGTGTGTGTGTGTGTGTGTGTGTGTGTGTGTCTTCTATAGGGCTTGTACACCGTGACATCACAGTAATGACCGCCTCCGTTTTGGAAGCATAGGACATCAGAATGTTAGTTATTGTGTTGGTTGTAATGTTTTTTTGGGTCATTGTTTAGTAATTAATTTGATTTGTCGTTAGGGTTAGCTGGGGAGACATTGTTGTGTTTGAAACTGTGTTTGAAACATTTCTCATGCGAGACGTGGCAAACCAAAGTTTTTATTATCCCATGTTACAGTACATTTACGTTGATTTAGGATTTTACTTTACCACAACTCTCTCTCCTGTTGTGTGAGAGAGAAATGGTGGAGTATCGCCAACAAAACATCCCATGATGCATTCAGATGTACAAGCGCTATTATGTGTTGTAAGCTAAAAACATTATTGTGACACAGCATTGTTCATTGGACATCACCAGTCTGTAACCCTATACTTTCTCCTGTTTTCACCCTACAGGTGGCTGTGTCCTTATCCTCAGTAGAAATTTTGTGCAATATGCCTGCTTTGGATTATTTAGCATCATAGCACTACAGGTAAGGGAGAGATAATAATTTGTATTGGTAAATGCATACAAACAAAATTCATACAAAATATTTAATGTCTCATTCAATCTTCTTTTGTACCCAAGACTGTTGCATACAGCATTTTATGGGATCTCAAATTTTTGATGAGGTAAGTTTTGTTTACTTGATTATATTTTCATGTGAAAAAATCAAGTTCATTGCAGGCCTTATATAAAAATCATAATTTTAATATATAATCATATAATATATTATATTATTTTGCAAAGCATTAATCAGTGCATTCATTTGTTTCCACATAACCACTCCTGCATATTTACATTATGTGAACAACAAAACAAAAAAACCATTTGTATACAAGCTGCCACATGTCTATCTCCTGCTTGTTTTTCTCCTGTTGACTGAGCATCTGATGGGACATGTCCCTTGACTTGTCGTTCAGGAACCTAGCACTAGGGGGCGGCCTGCTCCTACTGCTGGCGGAGTCTCGCTCGGAAGGGAAGAGCATGTTTGCGGGAGTGCCTTCCATGGGGGAAAGCTCCCCGAAGCAGTACATGCAGCTGGGAGGCCGAGTACTGCTGGTGCTCATGTTCATGACTCTGTTGCACTTTGACTCCAACTTCTTCTCTGTGAGTATTAGCCACACCCTTTTCACACAGACGTCATCATACCACAAACAAAGGTGTTATGTTTGTACATAACACTAATTATGTGTCTGTTTAAATGTACCTGCGTAGTGGTAGTAGACTAAAACCAGTGAAAATATTACACGTTGACCATGGACCGTGTGCCCTAAAAGGTCCATATTAAGTGTTGTTAGGACATCTGGGACTGCTTGCGATGACATCTCTGAAAAGGCTCTGTTATGGAGACCCTTTTCACGGAGGTGTCATCATAGGACACAGGACTTATCTATCTTCCTAGTTAAGTCTACTACTGCCCTGGTACATGTAGCAGACCCATAATCTGGACCCTTTTTTCATTTAGGGGCAATTCAAGTCGATGTTTGGGACCAAGCCGTAGCACTACTCTATAACCCTCTACGTCACCTTTCATCTAAAATAAGTGTTTTTTGCGGGTTTGATTTTCCTTAAAGGTTTCACCTTAGAAGATGCTTATCTGTCTGCAGCAGCCTTAAGCAATCCTGAACCGAAAACCGAATAATACATTGAAGCAATGTAGGGCGCTATGATTTCAAACATGTGTTTACATTTTACATTATGTTTGAATTAGTTTTGAGCTTTGATCTTTTCCACCAGGAAAAGGTGGTGTGGAATACACTGTTCTTGCAATTTCATCTTTTTAACTTTCTGTTAATGCTAAAGCAGTATGTTTGGGACAGTGAAGTCAAGGCATCTGCAGAGGAAAAAGAGTAAAATACTGCTATTTCACAGTTAATTGGTAATTGGCCTGCTGGTTATTGCACTTATTCTTTAGAAACGTTAGTGCTGGACTTATCCATATTTGCCCATGTCCTGACCATCATCATCATGTTGCAGGATGGCGGGGATCTATAAGCATGTAATTGGCGAACACAAACTCGGCCAGCGGTAAACTGTCAAAAACGATGTGCTGTCTTCCCTCAGAAGTTCTGTTATAACATAGTAGGACTGCTGGATCAGAAGTTCTGCTATAACATAGGACTGCTGGATCAGAAGTTCTGTTATAACATAGTAGGACTGCTGGATAGTTCTGTTATAACATAGTAGGACTGCTGGATAGTTCTGTTATAACATAGTAGGACTACTGGATCAGAAGTTCTGCTGTAACATAGTAGGACTACTGGATCAGAAGTTCTGTTATAACATAGTAGGACTGCTAGATCAGGAGTTCTGTTATAACATAGTAGGACTGCTGGATCAGAAGTTCTGCTATAACATAGGACTGCTGGATCAGAAGTTCTGTTATAACATAGTAGGACTGCTGGATAGTTCTGTTATAACATAGTAGGACTGCTGGATAGTTCTGTTATAACATAGTAGGACTACTGGATCAGAAGTTCTGCTGTAACATAGTAGGACTACTGGATCAGAAGTTCTGTTATAACATAGTAGGACTGCTGGATCAGAAGTTCTGTTATAACATAGTAGGACTGCTGGACCAGAAGTTCTGTTATAACATAGTAGGACTGCTGGATCAGAAGTTCTGCTTTAACATAGTAGGACTGTTGGATCAGAAGTTCTGCTATAACATAGTAGGACTGTTGGATCAGAAGTTCTGCTATAACATAGGACTACTGGATCAGAAGTTCTGCTGTAACATAGTAGGACTGCTGGACCAGAAGTTCTGCTATAACATAGTAGGACTGCTGGATCAGAAGTGCTGCTTTAACATAGGACTACTGGATCAGAAGTTCTGCTTTAACATAGGACTACTGGATCAGAAGTTCTGCTGTAACATAGTAGGACCGCTGGATCCCAGATTTGCGCTAGACTATTCATTAACCAAGGTGCACACGGTCCTCATCCATCCCCCTGCAGATCCTGCAGAACATGGTGGGCACCGCCCTCATCATCCTGGTGGCGGTTGGCTTCAAGACCAAGCTGGCGGCGCTGACACTGGTGGTGTGGCTGCTGGCCATCAATGTGTACTTCAACGCCTTCTGGACCATCCCCGCCTACAAGCCCATGCACGACTTCCTCAAATACGACTTCTTCCAGACCACCTCGGTGGTGGGGGGGCTGCTGCTGGTGGTGGCGCTGGGCCCGGGGGGGGTCTCCATGGATGAGAAGAAGAAGGAGTGGTAGTCCTACCAGCAGCAGTAGTAGTCATAGTAGTAGCAAGCGAGAGGGGGGGCTGAGGGAGAGGATTACACAGCGCTAACTGCCCCCCCCCCCCCTCTCAACCACCATCACCCACCTCCACCTACAACAAGGACAGAAATGCCCCCCCCCCCCCCTTCTTATCCCCCTTTCCAGGGTACAGACTTTTTTTTCTTTTTCTTTCTTCGTTTTTTTACGAGCATATCCTCAACAGCTGTCTCCACCATGGTTTCTGAGTTCTACAATAGTGGTCCCGAGTTCATTACCCCAATCCTTGTATTTATGCCCACCCTTTCTTACAGCTAGCCAGAGTAAAGATCAATTTAAAAAAGGTTGTTTATTTAATCATTTGTCAAAGTGCAAGTTGCCCAACTTTGGATGATGAGTTTTAGAAGATAAATAAAGAAACCCGGTTGTATGTGAGAAAGGAGAGAATATGACATTGTGTTCTGTGAAGGTTATACTATGACCTGCCATTGCTAAATTGTGTATTTGTGAATAAAACGGGCAAAGAAAAGAAATAGACATTGTTTTGTCTTGTTCAATATTTTGATGGTAAGATCTTGTGCACAGAGTTGAAGAACCTGTGATTTCCATCTCCCCTTTCCTATCTGTTGTACATCTGTAACAGGACTATAACTGTAGTGTGTCAAGGTGGGTACGTTCTTATTGGTTGGCCTTAATAGAAAAAAATATCATTTACAGCCATTGAGTCTATGGCTGCTTAATGGGCACTTTGCACTGTATTCCTCTGGCCAAGGACAACCATATAAACGATATCAGAGGCCATAGTGGGGAAAAGGTCCAGTTTGCTAAGGTTATGCAAAGTAGACCAACAAAGACTACGCAATCAGCCACCAGGACAGTAATTTATTTTTGCTTAAACAAAAAATGCAGTGTGTTGATTTTGAGAATGTATATTGTACTTTCGATTTTTTTGTTTTTTCAAAGTGCTACAAAGAAAATAAATATGACGTTTTTGTCTAGGTTAACAGGTCTGTTGCTATCCTGTTCTTACAAGTTGAAAAAAGATGATAGGTCACAAATACAGTTGGCAGTTGTTTAGATGAGTAAACATCAAAAGTCTTTCAAAACTAAATTAAACTTGAGAACAATTGTTTGAATGTCTTGACATTTTTATGTATGTGTCATAGAACAATATTAATCTAAGTCGGTGGCTTATTAAAGGCATATATGTAATTTTCTGCCACTAAGGGGCTCTCAATCAAAACAACAAAAGTCTAACGTATTTACGTTTTATTCACTTTACGTTTACTCGCGTAATGTTATTTCATTGTAATGAAGTAGCCGCAACCGTCGTTTGTCAAAGTAGCGTTAACCTTCTACGTTTAGATGAGTCGATTACGCAAACAGCTGTAGAAAAGGTTATATGCAGAATACGTTAACTTAGCCCGGCGCTATTATCCGTGGTCAAAACAAACAATAACATTTTCAGCGTGTTGAACGTTGTTATATCGTAGCACATTGTAGTAAGCTAGATCGATATTAAAATGTCATATCACTAAATAAGGTATGTGGTAATGTAACAGTTAGTACTGTGTTGGAAAGCTACGTTTGAAATTATGCACAGCTGGTGCAACAGGTGCAACAGGCTGACATGCTAATTATGTGTAACTATCCTGCACTGGAGGTCTTTGCCATATGCATGGTCTTAAACCAAACATTTGTTGTTATTGCATAAGCACAAAAGCATTGTAATAAACCATAGTATGTATAGTGACACCCACAATGCAACACTTGGTATTAACAGAATGAAGACTGTTTAACTTAACAAATATATTGTTAAATGATTTATGCACTCAACATTAATAAGTAAAAGTACTAGCTAAAACACATGACAGCTCTTTCAATGTAGCAACACTGCTCAAAAAAATAAAGGGAACACTTAAACAACACAATGTAACTCCAAGTCAATCACACTTCTGTGAAATCAAACTGTCCACTTAGGAAGCAACACTGATTGACAATAAATTTCACATGCTGTTGTGCAAATGGAATAGACAACAGGTGGAAATTATAGGCAATTAGCAAGACACCCCCAATAAAGGAGTGGTTCTGCAGGTGGTGACCACAGACCACTTCTCAGTTCCTATGCTTCCTGGCTGATGTTTTGGTCACTTTTGAATGCTGGCGCTGCTTTCACTCTAGTGGTAGCATGAGACGGAGTCTACAACCCACACAAGTGGCTTAGGTAGTGCAGCTCATCCAGGATGGCACATCAATGCGAGCTGTGGCAAGAAGGTTTGCTGTGTCTGTCAGCGTAGTGTCCAGAGCATGGAGGCGCTACCAGGAGACAGGCCAGTGTATCAGGAGACGTGGAGGAGGCCGTAGGAGGGCAACAACGCAGCAGCAGGACCGCTACCTCCGCCTTTGTGCAAGGAGGAGCACTGCCAGAGCCCTGCAAAATGACCTCCAGCAGGCCACAAATGTGCATGTGTCTGCTCAAATGGTCAGAAACAGACTCCGTGAGGGTGGTATGAGGGCCCGACGTCCACAGGTGGGGGTTGTGCTTACAGCCCAACACCGTGCAGGACGTTTGGCATTTGCCAGAGAACACCAAGATTGGCAAATTCGCCACTGGCGACCTGTGCTCTTCACAGATGAAAGCAGGTTCACACAGAGCACATGTGACAGACGTAACAGAGTCTGGAGACGCCGTGGAGAACGTTCTGCTGCCTGCAACATCCTCCAGCATGACCGGTTTGGCGGTGGGTCAGTCATGGTGTGGGGTGGCATTTCTTTGGGGGGCCGCACAGCCCTCCATGTGCTCGCCAGAGGTAGCCTGACTGCCATTAGGTACCGAGATGAGATCCTCAGACCCCTTGTGAGACCATATGCTGGTGCGGTTGGCCCTGGGTTCCTCCTAATGCAAGACAATGCTAGACCTCATGTGGCTGGAGTGTGTCAGCAGTTCCTGCAAGAGGAAGGCATTGATGCTATGGACTGGCCCGCCCGTTCCCCAGACCTGAATCCAATTGAGCACATCTGGGACATCATGTCTCGCTCCATCCACCAACGCCACGTTGCACCACAGACTGTTCAGGAGTTGGCGGATGCTTTAGTCCAGGTCTGGGAGGAGATCCCTCAGGAGACCATCCGCCACCTCATCAGGAGCATGCCCAGGCGTTGTAGGGAGGTCATACAGGCACGTGGAGGCCACACACACTACTGAGCCTCATTTTGACTTGTTTTAAGGACATTACATCAAAGTTGGATCAGCCTGTAGTGTGGTTTTCCACTTTAATTTTGAGTGTGACTCCAAATCCAGACCTCCATGGGTTGATAAATTTGATTTCCATTGATAATTTTTGTGTGATTTTGTTGTCAGCACATTCAACTATGTAAAGAAAAAAAGTTTTTAATAAGATTATTTCATTCATTCAGATCTAGGATGTGTTATTTTAGTGTTCCCTTTATTTTTTTGAGCAGTTTACATATTGTCAGCTGGTCGTGTCCTCTCTGTATCTCCAGCTTTTTGTAAGTGCTTCTGTTGACATGTGAATACTGTATGTTGCAGGACGACTGTTAGCTCCTCATTGGATGTATCAATGTCAACTGAGACCTGGAGTCCCCCCTATAGCAGGGGACTAGGCCTATCACAGGGAAAAGGAAAGGCACAGGAAGAGCAAGCGGCGTGGCAAGAGGAAGACCTGTGGGGTGAGGAAGAGGGACGGCATCAGCAGGCGGAACGGCAGGAGTGAGCAGGGTAGTGTGCAGGATACGTGACCGGTGGCAGTGTCATAGCAACATCACACCTGTCATCTTCTTTAGAAATATCTTCATTTTTATAGAAGTGAATGGTTGGTTTTGTACATTTAAAAATTATTGTTGTTATAATATATATTATAAGGTTCCATACGGCCTTCTTTATAAGGCATTGCTTATTCCAATAATAGTAAGAATATGAGTGATTAAATACAGAAGCAATTTTTTTATACATTAGTACAATAAATTTATTTATATTTGTTGAAAAAAAAGTTTTCAAAAATGTCTAACTATCTAACTCCCCACAACTGTCTGTTTTCCTGTATTCCGGCATTGTGCTCTGTTTGTGAGAAAATCCTGAGCAATCTCCTCTCCCCAATTATGTGTCTGTTCTTGACTGCATATCCTCTCCCTAAATCATGTATGTTGCCTTGACCGCACATTGCACCCGTTATAAATAATAAGTGGCGCCATAGATGGTGAATTACGACCAGGTGTCCTGCCTTAACTGTGCATTGAACCCGTTATAGATGGTAAATGGCGTCATCTAGTGATATCTCTGAGATGTTGTTTGCTCCACTCTACAAAAAGGGCTTCCCTCCCGCTTTTTCTCCAGAACTCTGCTTGGCTTGGAGTTGCCTTTGAAACGGTGTATTTTATATTCTGCAGCATATTAAATAAATGAACTACGGACATCCATTTTGTCTTAGCATTTGTATTCGAGCCAGCTACCAGTTATTACATTTGCTACAACAGTACAAAATACGGCTGGTAAATTTGTGGAATTGCGACGAATGTGCAGACCTGAACTCCGCTTCATGGATGATCTGGGAAAGCGCGATCACGCATGTCACATGCACGCGTTCGGGAACCAGATTGCTCAGAAACCGGTTGGCTCAGAACGCCTCCACCATCAAGCTCTAGAGAATATTTCCTTTTACTCCGCAGAATTTTGCTCTTTGTAAGTACAATTTTGTAACCACCACTTCATTGTCGTATTGTGTTTTTCAACGTGGGCTATTTTTGATTCAGAGTGTCTTCAAAAGCTATAGAGAAAAAAACGTACTTGGCAATAAAGCTTTTCTGATTCTGATTCTGAGTGTTTCGAGGTGCTACAGCTTTAACAGGAATATGCACTGATTCAATTCGAGTGATCGGTTGCGGCCGCATTAACAGACATTAACTTTAAAGAAACATCTGCACATCTCTACACGTGGTCATATAGCAGCTTTCACCCTGTATCTTGCTGGTGCTCCCGTCCTATGAACCGGGGGTTGGCTGACGCAAACGCCATTTCGTCACCACGATGGGTCCCTCATATCCCGATAGCATCTTCACGCTTTGGGCTTGAGCAAGCATGCAATTTGATACTGTTGCATTATTGGACAATTACGTTCGACTGCATCATTAAATTCATTTTTCCTTTTAAATACATCCCAAGGTGTCACTTTTCTCGGCGCATCCCTTGGTTTTGACCGATATCACGCAGCGTCATGTCGGAAGGGACAGTGGTTCTGGCGTACAGCGGTGGATTGGACACCTCCTGTATTCTCGTGTGGCTCAGGGAGCAGGGCTACGACGTTATTGCCTACTTGGTAAGGTTGGGACGAGTCTGGCTGTACAACAGTTGTCTGCGTGAATGTAGGCCCACAGCCGGTGTGCACAACAGGTGTTTGTGTGCGCGTGTTTTCTTTTGTGACATTTTCTTTTGACACAAAGAGACACACACTCACACACACACACACACACACCATAGGATTTATCTCCATAATAGTGCAAAGCTAGCTGGATTAACTCTTTGCCCTTGCGCTTTCAGAACAGCTAAGCATTGCAGATTGTGGACATATTGTTTTCCAACTCTTTATTCATTGGCCCAGCTGTGCGTGTGTGTGTGTGGGGGGGATTTCATTGCTCGTCAGATTTGACATTGTTGGTGCCAGGAGTGGAGTAGGAAATTATTAGCAACCTGTCTAAACCAACAAGCAAAACCACTGAGACCTGGTGCCTGTTAAAATCATGCTGTATGTCAGTTTGAGGCCATAATGACGATATGCTCTGGGATTACATAGGTCCAAAATATAATTTAAGTGTCATTTAATATGCGTGCCATTTACAGTTCTGTGCTTAATCGATTGACATTCATTTGTTGCCTTAAAGCCTACTGCCATGAAATGTCAATATTCTAGAGTCTGTTAATTTTTTTGTCATTCACATGTCCTTGCAGGCCAATATTGGACAAGAGGAAGACTTTGATGCGGCCCGCTTGAAGGCAGAGAAGCTGGGTGCAAAGAAGGTGGGTGCAGTGATGGGAGGTAAACACAAAACGCTCATTCTGTACAGTTCTGATGGGTGTGTGCGTCTACATGTCAACAATGAATACAAACATTGTTTTTGTTCATTGTTGAAAAAGATTATGCAATCATTGTGTCATGGCAATTCCTTTATAAGATATTGCATCTAGGACCGATGTAAAAAAGCACACAATAGTTGTAGTAAATAACCTATTTAATGAATGCATACACCAGTCTCCTCTCTAGCTGAGTGAGCCCCGAACACAGTTTTCCCCCCTCCCCAGAAGGCAATTGTCCTTACATCAAAGGAGCACAGTTTTACCCCCTCCCATGCATGAGGGGGTCACTGCTTTCTTGTGACCGGTTCATGTCAGGCAAAGGGGAGCTTGACAACTCTAGTTAACAAATAGGGTGGCTAGTTAACACAACCTAAAATAAATAGCAATGTTACACCCTAACTCTGTGTGACCAGTGTTGGTTCAGGATAGTGTTGTTTATAACGGGTTTGACTCACATAAAGGTGTGTGTGTGTGTGTGTGGGGGGGGGGGGGGGGGGGGGGGGGGGGGGGGGGGGGCGCAGGGGCAAGAGGCCTGAGCGAGACGCCTCACCCCTGCCAGCTTGGAAGCCGGACAAAACAAAGAATGCACTGGAAGTCTCTGGATTAAAGCGTCTGCTAAGAAATGACTAAATAGGAATGTTGAACCTCGAACCTCAAAGCAAGTTCTCTCTCTCTCTCTCTCTCTCTCTCTCTCTCTCTCTCTCTCTCTCTCTCTCTCTCTCTCTCTCTCTCTCTCTCTCTCTCTCTCTCTCTCTCTCTCTCTCTCTCTCTCTCTCTCTCTCTCTCTCTCTCTCTGTGTGTGCGCGCGCTCCCCCTCCCTTGCAGGTCTTCATCGAGGATCTGCGGGTGGAGTTTGTGGAGGAGTTCATCTGGGGGGCAGGAACGCTCATCTACGAGGGGGTACCTGCTGGGGGGGGCCCTGAGGCCGCCAGGTGAGATGCCAGGGGAGAGGAAGAGGGTGTGGGTTCCACAGAAAGGTGTGCCAGACACGGAGATCTGTGTTGGGGTGGGATTCCAGAGAAGAACACATGTGACTTTACTGTCTCATGGATATTACCTTAAATAATAAATTTGTTGAACCTCGAACCTCCCAATTTATTTACCTCTCATTCGTTCTTTTCCTCTCCCCCACTTCTAACCCTTCCTCTCACACCTTCTCTTCTATGTCTCTGCCTCAACTCTCTCTCCTCTCTCAAATCCATCCTCCCACTAATTCACCCTCAAATCTCCTCCCCCCTTCTCCTTTTCAGCCATCTTGCTCTAATCCCTTGCTTATCATTCATCAAATCTAATCCATGCGGGCACGCCCAAGTGAGAGGTCTCGCAGGCCACTGCAGCCACGGACCCGTTCTGTTGGCACTGTGGGTTCATCTTGTTGTGAAAATATTCTTCTCCCTTCGTATAGGGAGTACACGGTTCTGAGTGCCAAAACATGAGAACGAATCTGTGGTTAGGTAAAGTGATGGTAGTGTGGAAACTCCCACCTCCCCCGTTACACCGCAACTGGTCCGTTGGCCCCAACGTCACTTTACCTAAGATTTGTTGCCTGAGGCCTGTGCCCAATCTGAATAACTTACAAATCGTTGGGCCGGTCATTGCGTCGGACTCGCATGCCTCTCTCACCGCCATCCCTTTTTAGCAGATCGCGGAGCCATCCCCCGCCCACGCTATGTCCGGCACGAGGGACTTTAGCGTCGGGACTAACGCGCGGTTTGTGTGGGATCCAAACCATACGACAGCGGGGGACCTGTCGTGTTGCGTCGTGTCTCATTACCCCAAGTTAACCCTGTCTCGAGGGGGGAGATGGCGGCGACCCTCAGGGCCTTGTGGACTTTATGGGGGTAAAATTAATATAATGGCGTTTTTGGAACAATATTGTCGGCGGCGATAACAAAGTTATGCAGGACAATGTTTTCCGTCCACCAACCTCCAATACACCCTCGCAGGCTAGAGAGCGTCTCAACGCTCCACAGGTCGGCTTCCTGCCCCCCCCCCCCTCTGCTCACTCCAGGCAAATCTCACCCTGTCCCGACGTTTCCTCACGCTCACCCCTGGACAGACCCCCCCGCCCCCCACCCCCCCCCCCCCCCAGCACCGTTTGGCCGAGAGACTTGACACCAATCACGCCGAGCCCCGCGTCTGCCCGTGTTTCTCTTCCTCTGTCGCAGGTGTTTTCCGTTAGCGCTGAGTGGGACCAGCGCTAATGTGCTCAATGTGTGCGATCTGCGGGAGAGCGGTGGTAAACTCCGTCGATCACTGCTCCCCTGGGCCGCTGAACAGGAGCCGGGATGCCAACACACACACACACACACACACACACACACACACACACACACACACACACACACACACACACACACACACACACACACACACACACACACACACACACACACACACACACACACACACACACACACACACACACACACACACACACACACACACACACACACACACACACAGTGGTTTCATAGTAGATGCCATTTATGTGTGATATTTTGCCACCTGTTGGCGAATTTGGTGCATTACGCTTAAGAGCAATCACTTTAATTGACACTGTGACGTCATGGAATGAGATATAGACACCAAACCTTTATCACGTTATGGGAGGTGTCCTCTATGCATGCCAAGTTTCAAGTTTCTGCTCCCTTGTGGTTCAACTTGTGGTTGATATAATAATGTTAGATCATTTGCATATTTTGACATTTCTAAGCTTTCACGAAATTTTCACTGTACAGCAAAATCGATCCTGACGGACATGGCCCAAAAGGATAACATTTTCAGCATGTGAAATAAGGCATGTACACTAAGTTTCAGAAATGTTCATCCATAGGGGCGGACATGCTGATCGTTTAAAATTTGACCAGATGTTATAGCGCCCCCTATGCAAATTTCGGCGGCAAACCTTTTCGAGACCTGGTTACCGGGGATATGTATAAATCCCCCCCCCCCCCCCAAATTTGAAAACTTTTTACCAGTCCACCGCGGGGAGCGTTACCAATAAATAATAATAATACCCAACCGCGACAATAACAATAGGTATCCACAGATACACTGTGAATACCTAATAATAAGTCAACAATAAGTCAACTAAGT
The DNA here is from genome assembly GCA_026745465.1 of Lota lota. Classification (NCBI taxonomy): domain Eukaryota; kingdom Metazoa; phylum Chordata; class Actinopteri; order Gadiformes; family Lotidae; genus Lota; species Lota lota. The sequence goes on from JACYXH010000652.1 coordinate 386,517, forward strand.
CTAAAAAGAACACAGGCCACGAACCCGGGCGTCCTGAAAGTCCTGTGTTGACCCATTCATCCACGAGATCCTCCTCCCTACAGGTTTTGATTCACTCTATGTACTACATCACCTGCTGTCCTAAAGCCTTTCTGCCCGAAAGAGCTCTCTAGCTGGAGCTCTCTAGCAGAAGGAGATCTCTAGCAGAAGGAGCTCTCTAGCAGAAAGAGCTCTAGCAGAAAGAGCTCTCAAACTTATCCTAAGTGTTATGCTGCTATTTAACCAACAGTGACAAAATAGCTTACTATATCTAAGATCATAGAAGGCATGTTAAAACAAACAAAACAGATTTTGGATTTACTGGCACTTTAAGCAAGGCAAACCTCCCCAGAACCTTGTTGGACCTGAACGAACACATTACCACAATTCATCTTCCTCCAATGGCTAGGAGTGCAACAGGTGCTTTGTGAGTCTACCTCAAATATTAGTAAATTAACAATGACAGAATACTCAAATCAAACCTTGTCCTGCCCACCTGCACCAATCTTACCAGTGGATGTGCGACAATGCTCGATCTCATAATGCTGTAATGTTGTTTAGCCTCTAGGGGGAGACCAATACCACCTAATCAAGTTTGCACAGGACCTGTTTTCACCTCTTGTTTGAGATTGGATGTGCAATTAGCCGTAATGCCATCTGTTATCAAAATATGATAACAAAGGTTTTCTTACAGGTCACAGATCATGGCAATAAGTAAATTATTGATTGAAAATGACAAATGATGATTGATCATCGTTGTGATTGTTAGTTGATTTTGAATTGTAACTTTATTTACATCTCTTTTAGGGTAATGACCAGGTCCGCTTTGAGCTCACATGCTATGCCCTCTTCCCTGAAGTGAAGGTATGGATCCCTATTTCATGGTGGTTATTGCAGATACTTGATCAAATGTTATCACATCTTGTTGTTGTACACCCATCTTGCTAAAACACCAATATTATTTTCTGTACTTAGATCATTTCACCTTGGAGGATCCCAGAGTTCTTTAACAGGTTCCGTGGAAGAAAGGACTTGATGGAATATGCCCAGGTAACTATATTTGGTTGGTACTTCCACTCCCAGCATGAGTTCACCATGGCAAACTGTCCAGTTTCATCCAGCAGAGGGCGACGGTGACTTTTAGGTAGCATCTGCTGCTCACCTCATGTTGATTCAGCAAACAAATATTAGAAATTGTGAACCAAATGATTTCCAACTATGACATTTTGGAAATATAAAACACCTTTGACAAAGATGTACAGCTGTACTACTGTTTAGTGTGATTTACAAATACAAAGCTTTCAAGACGGATTGGTTTATATCTGTCTGAGTCTCACTCACAATTGCTCTGAATTTGATCTCATGTTGTTGTTGTTGTTGTTGTTGTTGTTGTTGTTGTTGATTGTCTTGACCTTCTAGGAGCATAAGATTCCGGTGCCCGTAACCCCTAAAGCTCCGTGGAGCATGGACGCCAACCTCATGCACATAAGGTGGGAGAGGGTTAGATACAACCATCTTTCTTCAGATCAAATCCTTACCCAAATTCCGTGTCACAAGATATTGGGCCAATTCACATTTTCAGTCTCCAAACTTTGTTTTAAAACAGCTACGAGTCTGGAATCCTGGAGAATCCTAAGGTAAGAGGCTGTTTTGCTAAATAATCATCTAACTATAATAAGAGGAATATTTGTGTCTGTCCTTTCGATTTTTCTCGACAACCGTTCATCCGATCGCTTTCACACCTGGTAGCTGTATTGCTGAGAAACCGAGGAAGCTCGGTGTCGAGTGGGAAGTTGTTTGGATGAGCGGTTCTCAAGAAAGCTGCAAGCAGCAATTCGGGAGGCCAAGTAATCGGCCCATTTTGAACGGGCACGACTCTAGTTCGACCAAATGATTCAACTTCCACTGCCTGTGTCTCTTCTACCTTTTTTTGACTCCTCTTCATCTTGATGCCATGCTTTTTGTGCATGATGCCTTGTTAATTCAATCAATTGTCAAAAATCAAATCCATTTTGCAACTTGAAAGAGTACATTATATTAGCGATAACATTAACAATGTATTGACTCGTGCTAATTAAACACAAGTCCCTGGCCTTTAATGAATTACATTTCATTTAATTACAATACTGACAATTGTGATTCAACCTGACCTGGTTAACTTAATTACTGACGGAGAATGCGTACAATAAAAGGCCCAGTTCAGTGGCGTAAGCTCCTCCTATCGGCTTCTACAATAATAGTGATGGGTTCCCGGTCTGTTTCTGTTTGTATTCGAGCATCTTTCTCGTTGGCCTGCGCTGTGGTACTCTACAGCAAGAGAATAACCTGATGCTGCTCCTTGTAGAAGTCCCTTCCCCTTCCAACCTCCTCACTGTCCTCCCTCTGCCTCTCTATCTCTGTCCCTCTCTCTCTCTCTCTGTCTCTTTCCCTCTGCCTCTCTCTTTCCCTCTCTGTCCCTGTGTCGCTCTCTCTCTCTCTGTCTCTCTGTGCGATACAGTCAAGCTAAGTGTGATCTGAGCCGCGGGTCAGGGGTCAAGGCGGTACACTCAGATCGCCCTCCGACAACCTCCACGTCTCAACCCCCACTCCCCCTGTGTGTGTGTGTGTGTGTGTGTGTGTGTGTGTGTGTGTGTGTGTGTGTGTGTGTGTGTGTGTGTGTGTGTGTGTGTGTGTGTGTGTGTGTGTGCGTGTGCGCGCCTAGCCGGGGTCTTCTCCGGGCCCTGGGAAGAGCCGGCAACACACAGACACTGACTTGTCATCAGCGACGCTTCGCTTAATTCCCAATTTCATGGGAGCGAGGGAGGGAGTGGGGGTGGGAGAGAGGGGGAGGCTCCTCGGGAACCTCCATTGTCTGGGGGCCGCGCCGCGCCGCGGGCTGCGACGTGGGAGGGGAGCCGGTTGATGGTGACACCAGAATGTCAGCAGTAACAGTAAAGTACAAAGGCTGGGGGGGGGGGGGGGGGCTGCTGTGGACGGGTGGGCTTGGGGGTACAGCGGGCACGGTGGGAAGAAGCACTGTAACTCCCAGCCCTCACTCTCACTCTGTCGCTCTAACCTCATCTGCCCCTATCCCCTCCCTTTTGGTTGGCCTGTTCAGAAATGTTGGGAGAAGAAGTGTGTGTGTGTGTGTGTGTGTGTGTGTGTGTGTGTGTGTGTGTGTGTGTGTGTGTGTGTGTGTGCGCTTTAGGATGACAATATTGTGAATTTGGTTCCATAGAATACAATAGTGTCGTTGCTGTGGTGGTCTAAAGTGTTAAGGTATCAAAAACATAATGGATTTAATTTGAGTCTGTTAGTCTTTATAAATAAATAACCTATCACAGCATATAAGAAAAAGAGCTACATTAAACAAGCATGCAAACTAGCAACGCGAGGCATCTTGAGTGATTGTAATAAAACCCCACTGGCTTTAATCCAAATACACAACATGTACCGATCTTATCTCCCTGCAATGCCCTGAAAGAGGTCATCCTGCCCCAAGCCAGCGTCTTCCTCAGTCCTCTGGTTACAGCCCTGAGGCCGACCTCGCTGCGTCTACCCCCCCCCCCCCCCCCCCCCCCCACCCCCCACCTGGGCCACAATGGCCCCTCTCTGCTGAACGCAGGCGGATAAAGGAGTATCTAAATGGTCGCTCACATGTTGGCCACTGGATAAGAGTGCCGTCCTGGTGCTTCGGGTTACAGGCTAAGCTAATTGCTGCCTCATCCTTCCTGATGGCCTCCAGCAACCACGGTGAACCGGCTGATGCGATCGCTCGTGCATTATTGTCACCCAGTCCAATGTAAACCTCAGGTGTTCAACTAAGCCTGTTGGTTTAGCTTCACTTGAGTCTGTTTTTGTTTGTATTCGGGCACCGTTCTCGTTGGCAGCGGTACCCTCTACGGCAAGAGAATGACCTGAGGCTGCGCCTTGTAGAAGTCCCTTCACCTTCCAGCCTCCTCACTGTCCTCCCTCTCTGTCCCTCTGCCTCTATCTCTTTCCCTCTCTCTCTATCTCTTGCTCTCTCTCGCTCCCCCCCCCCCCCCCCCCGTCTCTGCCTCTCTCCCTCTCCCATATATTCCTCCCTCTGCATGAGCAGTCAGGGGGCTCCCTCCCCAGGGTCCATCCTGACACTTGTGCGGTCATTAAGACATCTCCTCTGTCTTAATTACACCCCTCCTGTCTCCTGGCCTCCCTTCCCTGAAACGGGTCATCTTCTTGGGGGGGGGGGGGGGGGGGGGGGGGTGGGGGGGGGTTGCATGTGTTGAACCGGAGGTTAAGGAGCGTAACGCCAGCCCCTGTTTAGCGGCAGGAAATGAAACCTCGCTGTCCCGCTGGAGGCTGGGGGGAGTTGCCTGGACGACTGCCTATTGGTGGGTGGGTGGGTGGGTGGGAGGGTGGGAGGGAGGTAGTGGATTACCTGTAGGGGGGAGGGGGTGTGCTGGTGAGGTGTATGTACACACAAGCACATCTGGCCTTTGAACCCTGGAGCGTCTGCGTTTGTCCCGTGTCCCGCCTGGCCTCCCCCCGGGGTCCACCTAGCTACCCGGGTCCTACCTAGGAAACGCGGCTAGAGGAGCACCCCGGCTAATCTGCGCCAAGTCCCTGCCGCAGTCATCACTCCTCTCCTCGAGCGCTGCGCGTAAAGGCCAGTCATAGCTCCGTCTCTCTCACTACATCCGTCTGGACCAGTAGAACCAGTGGTTTGTGTATGCTCATATACACTATGGATATTATTATGTCGTTCATTTGACTTGTTTTCGTGTCATAGAAGGTTTTGAAGTTTGACGTCACTGCATCATGGGCAAAGGATTGGCCAACCCTTTGTAAACCCCTCTTCCTCTCCTCTCCATGTGTATTCATGTAGATATATCGCTATCTTCTTTTCTTTGTATTGCTTTAGGGCTTGATTGAAAGCCATGTGGCCAGAAGTTTCTCCTTGCTCTTAGTGCTCCGCCCCAGCCCTCTTCTACATTCTATGGGGCACTTTGAGCACAATAATGACGGCAGGAGTAAGCTACTCTGTGCTACGTGATGGTGCGCTTCACGCCCCATTTCTCCCCAATGTGTCCACCCACCCCTTCCCTTTCACCACCTCTCTCTCTCTCGCCCCCTTTCAGGCCCAGGGAGTAGGGACAGGTCCACCTGCGGGGGGTTAGCATTGAAATGCATTGATATCCTGCAAACTGGAAACAGTGTGTGTGTGTACACACACACACACACACACACACACACACACACACACACACACACACACACACACACACACACACACACACACACACACACACACACACACACACACACACACACACACACACACACACACACACACACACACACACACACACAATTTGTCTTATATGCAACATTGTTTAGGTTTGGATGCTCTCTTTGGTTTGCAAAATGTTAAAGAAAGCAGCATGTGTTGTTCAATCATAATGTCCTAATCACAAAAGTGATTTCAATGGTGTTATTAAAGTAGGATCAGTCCATCCCTGCAAACGATGTTTCTATTAATACTTTTTTGTTATATTTACCTAGTTCTTCCAGATCGGAATAACAAAGAGGTCTCTGAAAAATAGGTTCTCTATAAAAAAATAAGAAGAATCGCCATGGTAACTAACTGTCACTTAGTCAAAGAATCAAAGACTACTGCAGGCCTGAAGCCCACTAGGACGTCTTGTCCTTCTGCTATAGTTAATATTCAGTATATTGGATAGTTTTCTTCTGAGACTGTGTGCATCCGAAGGCTTTTTACGGGCATCAATTCCTTCCTCTCCCGTTCTCTCTCATTTGGCATCTCTCGGGGCACTGAGGCAGAAAATAAAGCCGCAGAAAAGAAAAAAAGAATAATAAGAGTGAGTGCGTGTGATGCTCGCCTGGCCGGCAAATGTGGTGTTTAGTTAAAAGGAAGGAAAGTGATTGGCTGCTCGTTTCCTCCTCTCTGGGACGGGCGGACGGCGATTAGTTATTGTATGATGATTTGGGGCGTCTGGTAAAGCTTTCCATTTAAATGCACCCGGTGGTTATTTTGCATAGTCCACACACACACACACACACACACACACACACACACACACACACACACACACACACACACACACACACACACACACACACACACACACACACACACACACACACACACACACACACACACACACACCCCTGCAATTTGCCTCAGCTCAGGAGACATTGGCCATCGTCTGGTCCTAATGCCGTGTAATTGTTGTGTTGGGCCGCGTGGGACAAGGGCAGATGCAGCGCTGCGTTTTGGTCTGAACCGTGACCTACTGCATGGGCTGTCCCCGGCTCCCACCAGCTGGAAAGATTACAAATGTCTCACGTGTGTCCTGGACAAGTAATGGTATACCGGGGTTTGTGGTACGATGTCCATTAGAGGGGAAAAAACAAACAAACAACCATCTTTATTTAAATAAGAAACCGAAATGGCCCTCAAAAACATCCCAAATAAAAAATGGTGAAAGAGGCAGCGAGGTTGGTGATTATTGCACATTCTCTGCTCCTCCGGTTCGTTCTCTTCAGGTCAGGTGTGTTCAGCACTTGTGTTTTTTTTTTTCCAAGCGTGTGTTCCGTCGTCTCTCTTTGACGTCCTGCTTTACCCCATGGTGAAAGGCCATACAGCGAAAATGAAACCAAACGGAGGGGAAAAATTGAAACATAGATTCTAGTTTTGTCGTTTCACTCAACGGCAGATGGTCTCTCCTGGGTTCCTGCCTTTTTCACGCGTCACCACTCATCCTCCCCCTGTAAACAATGCTCTTCCTTTTCTACATCATCTGAAAAGTGCACCTCAAGTTCCTGTGTGTTTGTTTGACGTTTGAGTGCGTTTGTGGCGTTTTCTCATGCCGTTCAATTCCTCTCTCGCTCTCGCTCTCTCTCGCTCTCTCTCTCTCGCTCTCTCCAGACCCATGCTCCGGTGGACCTGTACCTCATGACCAAGAACCCTGAGGACTCCCCCAACACCCCGGATGTTCTGGAGATAGAGTTCGTCAAAGGTCCGTGCTGGGTCCCCATGTTGATGCATTCCCTGCCTTTCCCTTTGCATCTTCCTCTTGTCTTATCTGCAACATCTGTACATTGACGCTCGTTTTTACGACCGTCATATCATCAGACAGATGTGTGGGCCGGGTGAAGCTGGGCCGTAACTCTTCATTCTCTGGGCGGCTCTTTGCTGGTTCCTGGTTAACATGAATGGCGATGGCCTGAGGGCCCCCCCCCCCCCCCCCCCTCCCCCATCCCATCCCATGCCGCCCTAGTTGTGTTTTATCACCCTCGCTGACCACCCAGCCTGAACTTCAGCCTCTCACACACATCACTCGGCCCCAGCGTTGCCACGTTTGGCCCGGGGGCCACAATCAGGCCGGAAGCATTAAGTCCAGCTAATACACAGAGCCCATTAGATATATGACCACGAGGGCCAGGCTAAATAGTGGAAAGTGTCACATGTTTGCGCAGAGAGAATGGCAGGAAACATCCCGGCCCCGGGGCGGAAGGCCCAGATGTCCCTTCATCTTGGGCCGCTGCTGGAGCTCAGGGCCAGAGGGGAACAATCATGGCCTGAGATGTCCCTTCATCCCGGGCCGCTGCTGGAGCTCAGGGCCAGTGGGGAACATCATGGCCTGAGATGTCCCTTCATCCCGGGCCGCTGCTGGAGCTCAGGGCCAGTGGGGAACATCATGGCCTGAGATGTCCCTTCATCCCGGGCCGCTGCTGGAGCTCAGGGCCATAGGGGAACAATCATGGCCTGATGGGCACTTGCCCCTCTGATCCCGCAGGCTGACCGGCTCTAATTGTGACTTAAGAGCTCAGTAGGACCGAGCGTTTAATAAAGGAGGGTCTTATTTATCTTAATACACGTCCATGTTTTATTCTTGGTTCTTTAATATGTTAAACCTTGCTCCAACTACGTAGCCAGGAGGCCATGGATAAACAGTTGGACTGGCAACGAGGTGCCCTTTTGTAAAAAGCACCATAGCGGTAGTTAAACCTTGTCTTGTGTCGGCAGCGTCTATTGCTGGTCGAAGCCGCTGCATTTTCACACATATTCTGTGTGCCTTTTATTGAGCACCCGTATGACAAAAGCTGTTTTAGTTGTCCACACAAAGGGTGCAGGCCTACTCCGCCTCCTCCCATGAGCAAGATCACCACAAGAATGTTTCACTTCATTCTCCTCCCACCTTTTTCATCCCCAGGCCCTTTCTCACCAAAGTTTTCTCACTGATTAAAAAAGAATATTAAACGACAGGTCTCTCTCTCTCTCTCTCTCTCTCTCTCTCTCTCTCTCTCTCTCTCTCTCTCTCTCTCTCTCTCTCTCTCTCTCTCTCTCTCTCTCTCTCTCTCTCTCTCTCTCTCTCTCTCTCTCTCTCTCTCTCTCTCTCTCTCTCTCTCTCTCTCTCTCTGAAGAGTAGAGGAAAAAGAGACAGAGAAGAAAAATGTAAAGCAGTAATTTTTCCTACAACTGTGTCTGGGCGGCCATTGTCTGCACTGTTTGGCTGTGAGAAGAAGAAGGGATCACAGGGTAAAAGGATTTGTCGGCGGATGATGGAAAGAGAGACGAGTAGAAGGACCACATTCACACCCACAAACTTTATTTATTTGAACTTTTAATCAAATTATTAACCCTTTGGGAGGGGGGCTGTTTTTGCAGCCGTAGGGCTAAACTGACTGGCCTCTCTCGCTTTAAGAGTAGATTTGTTCCCACAAAGTCCCGGGATATGGGAAAGGACCGGCCACAATGCTGGTGTCTAAAAAGAGAGATCGTCAAGGCCCTTCTCGTTTCAAGAGATTTGGTCCTGAACTGTACATTTCCTTTCTCATTTGTCATTTGATTAGCAAATGCGGTGAGCTTGAAAGCTAGCTCATTGTCACTGTGAGCGAAGCAGTCGAAATAAAGAAATGGTTCGGCTTGTTTACTGTTCGACAGGGGGTCAAACGTGAGTCAGGTTCAGTTGCTTCTCTGCCATCTCCCTCTACGAATCAGCGCGTGCAAAGGTGACGGTGATTGATTAGCACTTTGGTGTAAGTGGCTTTGGGGTGGATGTGTTCAGAAAGTGACCATGTGGTAGTTTAGTAAAAGGTGTGTGTGTCTGTGTATGTGTTGAAAGTATAGAGATATAGTGACATGGTCTCACTCCCTCGCTCTCTATCTGCCCGTGTTTGGGGGCTCACACAATCGCTCAGTGGCGGGAAAGACCCAGACCCTCCCTGCATGAGTGGCTACAAGCCCCACAAAGCTGGGTGTGTAATTTAATTAGGAAAGGGCCTGTCTGTGATTTCACAGCCTTCACACAAGCTAGGCCTTTGAATTTTATTAGCGTGATTCTCACCGAATACTGTTATAACGGCCTGGCACTGTTATAACGGGCCCCCGTTCAGATCACATAGATTAATATTAGTTCCTTTACACACGCATTAATGCTGAAGAACAGTTTGATTGTTGGTTGAAGGTTTGAATCTAATGCTTCTAGCCGGTGATTTAGAATTAATCATTGAGGGGAAACCACACATGGATACATTTGTGGTGGGGTTTTTCCCCCCACTTTTTTATATGGTCCTCTTATTCCTGGGACCTAATTGCATGTTATTGTGAAAGCTGTAGCATTTCACACTATGTCCAATTAAACATATAACAATAACAAACAATTATATTAGTATATAGATTGCGTGCATCTACCCCAATTCAGATTTAGTTTTCCTAATGCTTTTCATTATGACCAAAGCAAGCTGTGTTCTTTGTCCCATTCAAATGGTTTTGTGGTGGTCTTGATGTGAGAATGTGATCTCGTTTTGTTTGCCTGATTTTCTTAATCCTCCCAGGCGTGCCCATCAAGGTGACCAACGTGAAGGAAGGCAAGGCCAAGGACAGCCCCCTGGAGATCTTCTCCTATCTCAACGAGATAGGGTAAGGCCCCCCCCCGTCCTCCTCCCAACTTCACCAAACCTTCACTGCATGAGGAAGAACACACAAAGCAAGTTGAGAGAAGATGCTGCCAGGAGACTTTGTTTCTACGCTGTTTGGCTTCATGTTAAACTGCATACTTTTCAGTTGCGAAGTCTGCCTCACATAGCCCGCACTACAAGCGGTGCAACTGGCCTTAGCCTTGCTAGCATTAAACAAGTACCAGCCGGTTAAAGTGTGGAGTCAATGTACTACTTCACGCTGAAGCACGTCAAAGTATAGTGGTAAAAGTGGTTTCTCCCTCTTCTTCCTCGGGAAGTATATGCACCTGGAGGCTCATTTCACAATTTGGGGTTATTTCAACCTCTGTAAAAGAGGACTAACTAAAAGGGATCTATGGCTCTTATGTCAATTTAATTTTGCATGATATGTCTCTTTTTACCTGACCAGCGGAAAGCACGGCGTAGGTCGGATCGACATCGTGGAGAACCGTTTCATCGGCATGAAGTCCAGAGGTACGGAACACATTTCTCTTGCTTTCTTTTGGTCATCGTGTTTCCTGCACACCATTTACCTTTCCATCCAACCAGGCTTTCGCCGACACACCAGTGCCGAAGCAGAGTTTACAAACGCCCCCCCCCCCCCCCCCCCGATTGACGTTAGTGGTGCAAACCTCCAAGCGGTTATATCTTGGTCCATTCACTCCACAATTTTCAAAAAAAGAAAAAAAAACCCAGTGCTTCCAGGAGACGGCTGTTAAAGTGTCTGGCGGCCCATTCCGCTTGCATCTAAAGTGGAGCGCTGAAAGGCTCGAGCGTGCAGAATACACCACATTATGTTGCTCTGGCTGCCGTGCACTCACAGGAAATCCCTTTTTCCCTCAAGTCTCACCTGGAAAGCCAAGGCAAGCGAGGTTACTTTTACGTTTACTTATGCATGTACACTCGGTAAGAAAATACACACACGCACACGCACGCACACGCACACACACACACACACACACACACACACACACACACACACACACACACACACACACACACACACACACACACACACTGTGAAGGATTAATTGTGCATATGCTTCGCTGGATACACACAAATACACACAGTTGTGGCTGTGTCACACACGTGTCAACCACCTCCCAGCAGCCTTCTTTTCTTGTTATTCTTCTTATTGTCAGTACGAACCACGGGTGACTCCCATTGCCTCTTTTGTCACCTCTCGGTGTGTCACACCGCTACGCTCACGAGGCCAGGCGGTCGCAGGCGCCCCCCCCCCCCCCCCCTCCCCTCCCCTGCTACACCGCCGCACAGCGCTGTGATTGACAGGTTGACTGGCCAACAAGACTGGGGCTTGTGGCGCCACTTGGCAGGTAGAAATTGGAAAATGGGAAGACCAATTTTCTCTTCCCTCGATTGGACAAAAGATCGAAGCGCTTTCTCTCTCGCTCTCCACTGAAGCAATAGGAGGAGGAGGAGGAGGAGGACGACGAGGAGGAGGAGGACGAGATGTCCAAGTGGTCGAATAACTGCCGTTCGGTTAGTGTGTGTTTGTTTGTGTATGTGTCTTTTTTTCTTCTTTTTTTTTTTTGCCGTGACAATGGTGTTGGCAGACAGGACGCTGGGCGCCACTGAAATGGGGTGAGGTATGTCATATTTATTTGTGTCGGGTCAGGGAGAGGCTGGCAGTTGGAAATGGTTTTGTCAGGAAGACTACAAAGCATTCAGCATCCAGCCTGTCAAAGTCACACCGTGTCGCCCGGCGACATTGATGGAAGCTGTAGTGCTTGCTTGCTTGCTTGCTTGCTTGCTTGCATCGGAAAGGAAACAGGAAAGTGCTCTCTCTCACTCGCTTTTTCACAACGCTAAGAGGACCTCATCCCCACTCTGTGATGTCAAACTGCCCAAAATACAGCAAATAGCAGAAGCCATCAAAGCTTCCTCCTGGGCAAAAAAGCTTTTCCAAAAGTTACTTCTTCGGGAATCACTTTGCGACCTGACTCCCCTCCCCCGATTCACAGCGTTCAAAGTGTGCTTCCACGGCGACATAACGGAAACACACTACTTGTGAACGTATTGGTGTTTTCCCTCTCCCTTCCTAGGTATCCTGGTGTATCCTGATCTCTCTTGATGTTGGTTTCTTTTTGTTTACCTGGTCCTAATGCGGTGGCGACCCGACGGACATGCCTTAACCAACGGGCCGATGGGAATCCGCCCGGCCAGGATTGATTCTGAACTCTCCACGCCCTGCAGACCCGTCAGTCCCTCCAGAGACACGGCGACTGCTTAAAAAGATGAATGCCTCAAAACCCACTGGGGGGCGTTGTCTCAGCTTAACTAAGCGGCTCTTTTTAGGCTCACCCTGGTAGCATTCTGTTTTTTCTTGTTTCTTGTTTACTTGTCTCTTGCTGAGCCGTTTCCGTCTGCCTTAATCCTCATTCAGTTGCAGGGCGTTCTAACGGAATTATCTGATGGAGCTGGAACTGCTGTTGTTTCTGTTTTCTTCTCCGTGATCCTCCAATCCCCTAAAACCCGCCAGCATTCCTAGCTAGCTCAGGGTGCTACCTTGCAGGCTCTATATATATATATATAATGACCAGCTGGGCTAAGCTCTGCTCTGGCGCTTGATAGATGAGCGCTCTTCTTCAGGATTTGGCCTTTTTGAAGTGAGCTAGTTATTGAGTAAAAGAGGATGAAGCTTACCTGGGATTAATGTTCGTTGGTAAACATAACATCAATCCAAAATGCAGTGGCTGACGGTGAAAGCAAGTTTGGCGCTGAGGGGCCATTTCCAATGACTTCATTTGTCTCTGGGCATTCTGATACCCTTTTGTTCCGACTCTGGCTGAGTGACAGCTTGATTTTTATTCCTGTCATCTGTCCTTTCTGTCTCTGACTGTCTTCCCCCCCCCCCCCCCGTCCAGTGAGGGTAAATTCTAGGGTACTAAGAGCCCTGGTCTGGGCTGCTGGTTGGCAGGACCCCCGTACCCTGTCATTAACCCAGGACAGTTTCATCCACGCTCGGGCAGGATGCAGCTGTCAGTCAAACACTGGCTGTGGGGTGGGGGGGTGGGGGGGTGGAAGATAGCTGACGACTAATAGAGCTGTCTCGCGGCCTGCAGTCGTGTGATGGAGCGCTTTGGGAGCACTGATAACCACTCATAAAGTTGATGGTTTTCTTCCTTTATTTACCAGAGGTCTGACGGTTGTCACCCTGTTCCAGAGCGTCCTCTCGCGCCCTCTGTCCCCGAGTCTCACGTGGTGGCTTCAGAACACGGTTCTAATGTACTGAGGTACACACACTGTTCTAATGTACTGAGATACAGAACACGGTTCTAATGTACTGAGGTACAGAACACGGTTCTAATGTACTGAGGTACACACACTGTTCTAATGTACTGAGTACAGAACACGTTCTAATGTACTGAGGTACAGAACACGTTCTAATGTACTGAGGTACACACACTGTTCTAATGTACTGAGGTACAGAACACGTTCTAATGTACTGAGTACAGAACACGTTCTAATGTACTGAGTACAGAACACGTTCTAATGTACTGAGGTACACACACTGTTCTAATGGACTGAGGTACACACACGGTTCTAATGTACTGAGGTACAGAACACGGTTCTAATGTACTGAGGTACAGAACATGGTTCTAATGTACTGAGGTACACACACTGTTCTAATGTACTGAGGTACAGAACACGTTCTAATGTACTGAGGTACACACACTGTTCTAATGTACTGAGGTACAGAACACGGTTCTAATGTACTGAGGTACAGAACACGGTTCTAATGTACTGAGGTACACACACTGTTCTAATGTACTGAGTACAGAACACGGTTCTAATGTACTGAGGTACAGAACACGTTCTAATGTACTGAGGTACACACACTGTTCTAATGTACTGAGGTACAGAACATGGTTCTAATGTACTGAGGTACACACACTGTTCTAATGTACTGAGTACAGAACACGGTTCTAATGTACTGAGGTACACACACTGTTCTAATGTACTGAGGTACACACACTGTTCTAATGTACTGAGATACACACACTGTTCTAATGTACTGAGGTACAGAACACGGTTCTAATGTACTGAGGTACAGAACATGGTTCTAATGTACTGAGGTACAGAACATGGTTCTAATGTACTGAGGTATACACACTGTTCTAATGTACTGAGGTACACACACTGTTCTAATGTACTGAGGTACAGAACACGGTTCTAATGTACTGAGGTACTGTGTATATGGTATGTGCTGTTACCATATACTATCCTCTACTGTCCACCTCAGGGATCTACGAGACCCCGGGGGGAACCATCCTGTACCAGGCCCATCTGGACATCGAGACCTTCACCATGGACAAGGAGGTACGCCGGATCAAGCAGGGCCTGGGCATCACCTTCTCTGAGCTTCTCTACAACGGTGAGCATCCCCAACACATCTCCTGTCGTGTTGTAATGGATCTGAATGCATTGGTCATTATAAAGATTGAGTAAAAAAAAAAAAAAAGACTCGCACTATCTAAACATAACTCTGATTTAGGGGTTTACCTGGCCATTGTGTCATAAGAAGAACTAAAAGATCACCATCCAAGCCTAACTCTGATTCAGTTGGGATCGGACCACATGTAGAAACGACTCCCTGCTGCATACTCTGTGTGGGTGGGTTTTACCTGGCTCAGGTGTCCTACCCCGCCCTCCTGTCTATCTCCTCCTGCGTTTCATCCCCATAATAGGATCAGCCCCATTAGAGGCTGATTACTGAGACCCTCCAGAGGGTTAGGAGGCATCTTAGGAGACGGAGAAGGGCCTGAAGCTGGCCAAGAACCTCCCATATGGAGTTGATATACAAAGAACTCAACCCACTTCCGTTACATGTTTGGACGTTCAATGACGCACACGTAAATAATTTGGGTTTTCATCCTCATTTGATAAAGTCCCAGCATTATAAATCAGTTGACTCTGCAGATGTGACTCTCTGCGACACAAATTTCTTACTTGAGGTTTTCCATTTTACCGTGGGGAAGGATGCCCAATTTTGAGGTAATGGGGAAAGGAGGAAAAAAAAAGGAGAGTGTTTCTGAACCTGGCCAGACGGAGAGGTGGAGGTCAGCCATTAGCACAAAGAGGGGGCTCCCCTCTGTGAGTGACTGGGAGTGACTGACCCCCACACACACACACACACACACACACACACACACACACACACACACACACACACACACACACACACACACACACACACACACACACACACACACACACACACACACACACACACACACACACACACACACACACACACACACACACCCCATCTGTCCCTAAAGAGCCATGCATGTCTCACCTGGACCTGAGAGCCCAACCCATAGGGGTGAGTGGTTAAGGTGGGGGGGGGGGGGGGGGGGGGGGGGGGGGGGGGGGGGGGGGGGGGGGCATATGTCCGATTGATCCGTCGTGACCAATCAAAGAGCTTAGTCTTCCCCTAGGCATGGTCGTTTATATTCATGGTTGAGTGGGACAAGGGGCAGACTTTCAAGTCATTGATTTTCCCTTCCTCGTCTTCATGGTCCGTTTTTGTTTGTTTTGATTTGTTGTCTCATACCTTTAACCCCTGGAGAAGAAGAACCGTACACGTAGTAGGTTGTTTTCAGCTAATACCTATACACACTTTGTGTTGTCGCCCCCCCCCCCCCCCCCCCCCCCCCTCCCCCCCAGGTTTCTGGTTCAGTCCAGAGTGTGCGTTTGTGCGCGACTGCATCGCCAAGTCTCAGGAGAACGTGGAGGGCAAGGTCCAGTTGTCAGTCTTCAAGGGCCAGGTCTACATGCTGGGACGGGAGTCCCCCAAGTCCCTCTACAACGAAGAGCTGGTCAGGTGAGATGTGGGGCCGAGTGAGCGTGCACCACGGCAACGGGTCGAATGGGGTGAGCAAGGGGCAGATGCTGACCGCCTGGACGACTGAAGTATCCGTCCAGGCGAGCTTTCCCACCCTGTGGCCAGCAGAGGTACTGCAGGAGTCCTGTGAAACATATGAGAAACAGATACATTGACAATAATTGAAGAAATGATAAAGATCATTGAAAGAAATAATAAAATCACCATATTGTTTGTTAAATATAGTATTAGGGCTTTTATGCTTTCAAATTACACCATTAATAATGGTGCTTTTGTGCGCGACATCAGTTATTATTTACCACCATTCTGACGGTCTGATTCATCCATGCTTTACCGTTTGCATACGAGGTGGTCCGTGCAACATCTTGCTAACCCTCTAGTCAAAGGCTGGCGATCGCTGGTTGAAAGGTCTGATTGATGCGGGTACATTGCAGCAGTGTCATGCCCACATGTTGACCAGGGAGATGTCAGCAGCAGCCGCTCCACTCCTCTGGCCCTGGCCCCCGAGTGGAGACCCTCCTTGGACAAAGACATCAGAGCTCTTTTTCCTGAGGGGGTCAGACCCCTCCACCACCATCACCCCCCCCCCCCCCCCCCCCCCCCCCCCCCTCCTGTGGCCTCATAGCCGGGTAACAGTAGGTTGATTCAGGGGCTCTGACCCCCCAAGCCCTCCAGGCAGGCTCAGCGGTGACCGCAGTAGAGCTCCTCCATATGCCCCCGTCTCCCCCTCTGCTCCGCACACAGACCCCGGAGTCACGGGCCGGGCTGATGGAGGGGGACTAGAGAGGGGGGGGGGGGGGGGGGGGAGCGAGCGAGGGAAAGAGATTTATTTTAGACAACGTTCTGAAGAGGAAAGTGCCACAGTGTCGTGCTAGTTAGCAGGTCAGGAAGAGCGGGGGGGAGGGGTAGGTAAGTAGTCATGGGTGTTTGACTCCCAGCCAAAACGTTGTCGGTTCGAACCCCAGTGTCCCCAGTCTACCTGTAGGCATCCTTGATGCCCCTACTTGTGCCTTAATGACATGTAGCTCAAAAAGATTAGCTTGGATAAAAGCGTCCGCTAAAGCCCTGAATAGTAAACAGGAAGGTGGTAAGAGGGGAGAACAGGAGGTTTTTTTCCTCGTCCAGCAAGTAAACGAGAATACATTTCTTATCGGTCTCTATCCATTTTTCTCTCCCACTTTCTTTTGGTCTCTTTTTTTTTATTTTAATCTTTTCTCTTTCCCAAGCATTTGCCCATATCACTTTCACTGATAAACACTTGTTCGTCCATATCTCATGTCGCCTTGTCAGCCACTACAAGCAGCACACAGGTGTTGTGTTACAGTGCCCCTGCCAACTCCTTGGGGCCCTGGACAGATGGCCCCACGGGGGGGCTCTACGTGGTTGACCACGGCCCCCCTCCCGGGACAACTCCCACCGCTCACACATCCGCCTGCATTTAAATGACACAACTTGAGGAGATTTCCTTTTAGCATTCAAGCATTTTCCAGAACTATCCGAATGGAAGAATCGGCTATGTTGTCGCACAGTGAAGAACAAGGACGCACACACACACGGCAGTATTCTGGCCCTTGCGGCTCACCGTGTGTATAATGGCAGTAAGGCGATAGGTAGCGAGTCTTGTGTTGAGAGTTGATGATTTAGTCGTCAATCATTCTTTTCACAAGTGTTTATTCTATGGTTTGTTGGCAATTTCCTCTGTTGCTAAGAGCTATTTTTCCCATCTTAAGACTGCGTGCGGACCCGGTCGAGAGAGCCGTGGTCGCTTTGAGCGAGAGAGCACTGCAGGTAGAAACTGCTGTAATTATAGAGCACAAACAGTCTTTTGTGAGACACTCACACTCATTTGGAGTAGAGAAAATCGCAGCGGCACACACACACACACGCATAAAGCCCAAGACACGCTGGGCAAATATGCACAGGCAACAGTTTTAGGGAGAATTCTTGAAAGAAATAAAATTACAGGAAATGTCGGGTAACAAAGTGTACCTTCTTTTTTTTTCTTTTTTTGGGGGGTGGGGGGCTCTTAATCTGGTGTTGATACAATAGCGTTGTTTTGAAGGTGTGTGTGTGTGTGTGTGTGTGTGTGTGTGTGTGTGTGTGTGTGTGTGTGTGTGTGTGTGTGTGTGTGTGTGTGTGTGTGTGTGTGTGTGTGTGTGTGTGTGTGTGTGTGTGTGTGTGTGTGTGGTGCATTTCTTTCTCTGTATTGATTCCTTGTTATTCATGCGGAAGCGCCTGCTAACTACAGCATTCACAAATTAATTGATACAAATATTTCCTTCTAAAGGTCACCGTTTCAACGACTCAATTTTCCCAGCAGTTGATCCACACTCCCTAACCCTTCATTTCCGATTACTCTGCTGACACCGTTTTTTTTTAACATTTCATCCACTGCAAATCCTTCTTTTGCCAAGTGTGTCTTATTGTATTGAACCGGTATCTTCTGCCTTCCCTTGCAGCATGGATGTACAGGGAGACTACGACCCATGTGACGCCTCTGGGTTCATCAAGATCAACGCAGTCCGGTCAGAACTCTGCCCAAAACATTGTTTCATATTGCTGGGAAATGTTGAATAGAGCAATCTGTGAAAGTACGCGGGATTTTCAAAATGAAAAAGAAAATACATTCGTCAAAGTAATTCTTTCCTGCTATGTACCAGCGTTCATTTCTACCCAAAGTGTTAATTCTTTTCTCGAGTGTGGTGTCATATCTGACGCAAGTGCATCCAGTCACCAATCGAAGTCAAATGTGAAAGACTAAATTGTATAACACTAAAAGCCAACACAATACAACCCGGGGAGCAGGTATGATGACTTGAAATGAATAGTGCAACGGCAGTGGATCAGGAAGGATCCGAGCTGTCGGATATCTGGAGATAATAGTCCTAAAAAGTCTGGGATTGCATGATCATCTTCATGCAAGACGCATAATCCTCTGCAAGTCGCCGTGGATAAAGGTGTGTGCGAAGCTCCTAAATCGCTCCTAAACACGGACACTCGTCTCTTGTTCATTTCTCTGTTGTTCAGGCTAAGAGAGTACCACCGTCTGCAGGGGCTGTCCGGCAGCAAGAAGTGAAAGAACTGCGGTGGACCCCCTCTCTTCCGCCTGCTGCACGGTCTCTTCTGTGTCTCTTCAGCAGCAGTGCTCCAGACTGGTGTCGGTGTCTTTTAGACTCCCTGTGTACTCTTAATACTTGACCTGTACTATAAACGCCACAACGCCCACCTATGTGCCTATGTGTTAAAGATCACCGGTAGTTCTATAGTTGATCGTTTTTAGGATTTGATCATTTACTTTTAGTAGAGCATTGATACTTCAATTTGATATGGGGAAGTTGTAGTTATTTCTTGTATTGCTTGGGGAATCGTCACTACTTTAGAGAAATTACTCTCACTTCCTGCTGTTTCCATCAATAAACTAGATTAAAATATGTTGCAGCTCTTCATATGACCTTTTCCTGTATTTAAAACACACACACACACACACACACACACACACACACACACACACACACACACACACACACACACACACACACACACACACACACACACACACACACACACACACACACACACACACACAGGTTTAAACGAGAATGACGTGTCTGCAAACACTGTTATCGTGACGTTGGTGATTAATCTGTGTCTGTGGCTGAGCACCATGGGTCTGTGGTTACCGACGGCAGCCTGTTTAACTCTGGGGACAACAGGGAGCCAGAGGAGTGCTCTTGGAAGACCGGGGCGCCATTTTGGATCAGATATTTGCAATATGGAGATGAAGGCTGTGCAATGGCAGGAGTTTTGCATAAATAAGTCTGCCCATGGTGGCTTGCTGAGGGTCGCTGGAGCATTAATGATGGCGCTATTTCCCAGCTTAAATGGCACAAGTCAGCCGGAAGAGAAGCCAATTGCGCACATATGTATATTGCCCAGCATGGGGTCTCTAGGCATTAAGAAGGAAGGAACATGAGGTTGCGGGAGACCGGGAGATCTTGTATTTTCAATAAGGGAACGTTCTACCTCATTGTTATATCTTGGTCATCCCTGGTGTAGTTACGTCTCCCCAAACAAAGGATTTAACATGGTTTGGTGTTCTTCGTGGTTTGGGGGAAATGTATTCATCACAGCAGGAGTCTAAAACCTTTCTCTAAGTGGCGTTGAACTTCCAACTACAAACCTATGCCGTAAACATCAGTACCTCTTGTTAAGGGGTGTGTGTTTCCACGTTGCCAAAACGCTTCTCTCCATCTGTGAAGTTCAAGACATCGCCTCCGAGCCCTGACCATGGACCCCACTGGAGGAGGTGTCACTCCTCCGTGTCGGGGGTGTGTGTGGAAGAGGTGGGCCTTCTGGTAAAATTGCATAGGCATAGGAGACCCCCTGCCAAGCATAATGGGCAAGGAGGGATCCTCGGACCCTTTCAGTCCTGCCCCCCCCCCCCCCCCCCCCAACACAATTACTCCGCAGGCGTCTCACTTTTTTTTTTTTTTTTTTGCCTGGTCAATTACCAGCCAGCCAGCCACAGCATTTACAGGCGTGTGCATACAGGTTACTGGATAATCAGCATCCTAAATTGCCCCATGAATGAAGGGATTGGGGGGGGGGGGGAGATTAGTCAGTCAAGCTGAAAGGAGAGGAGAGGGGTGGGGCCAGCTATCACTCTCAGCCTGCCCAAGGTGGAGGGGGGGGGGGGGGGGGGGGGGCAAGGTCTTTAAACTTTGTTGGGCTCCTGATAAGATATGATCCTGCGGAATGTTGTGGACTGATGTGATAAATGTATTTCAGTGTACGTGTGAGTGTGTGTGTGTCTGTGTGTGTGTTCCTACATGCGTTCATGATCGAGACAGCATGTCTATTGCCATTTCAAATCCATTTCAAATGGACGTCCTTGCGTCTCCGTACATGAGACCGCTCATCCATCTCACTTCTCACGTTGCAGCCACCGCCAGCGGTAAAATCATCAGCACCACCACATCCTCCTCCTCCTTCTCCTCCTCCTCCTTCTCCTCCTCCTCCTCCTCCTCCTCCCCACTACCTGGCCCTGCAGTCTCCCTCTTCCACTTAGCCAGGTATGAAAACGGGCAGACACCTGACCAAGGGAATTAATGATCCTTGACCCCCGCACATCAATTACCCCTCATTACCTGCTCCGTGGCCCCTCTCAGGAGAGTGCAGTGTAACAATAGCACAACATGAAAGTCAGCCGTGACTCTGAATGGATCTCTAATGGGCTCTGCTGTGTGTGTGTGTGTGTGTGTGTGTGTGTGTGTGTGTGTGTGTCCTCAGGAGCCGTGCTCAGCCAACCTTTCAGTCCCTGCCATTCTCTCACAGCACACGTACAATGGACGCTATTGTCCACGCTTTGCTTTGCCCTATCGAGTGGAGGAGCCGTCGGCTAGCCCTGCTGGAGGAGCCGAAGGGGCCGCCCAGCGGTGCGGCTCAGAGAGGCTTGGGGATGCGCAAGGAAGGACGTTGTGGAGAGCATCTGTTGCGGTGTCTTTTGGGCTGGTTTTGTGTTCGTGGACTGAAGCCTTTTACTTTTGTCATTCACCATCAGAACAGAATGTCAACTTGTTCAGACGAGCACATACTCCCTATCCCTGACGTTATACCTCTTGTTCAGACGAGCACATACTCCCTATCCCTGACGTTATACCTCTTATTCAGACGAGCACATACTCCCTATCCCTGACATTATACCTCTTGTTCAGACGAGCACATACTCCCTATCCCTGACGTTATACCTCTTGTTCAGACGAGCACATACTCCCTATCCCTGACGTTATACCTCTTGTTGAGACGAGCACATACTCTCTATCCCTGACGTTATACCTCTTGTTGAGACGAGCACATACTCCCTATCCCTGACGTTATACCTCTTGTTCAGACGAGCACATACTCCCTATCCCTGACGTTATACCTCTTGTTCAGACGAGCACATACTCCCTATCCCTGACGTTATACCTCTTGTTCAGACGAGCACATACTCCCTATCCCTGACGTTATACCTCTTGTTCAGACGAGCACATACTCCCTATCCCTGACGTTATACCTCTTGTTCAGACGAGCACATACTCCCTATCCCTGACGTTATACCTCTTGTTGAGACGAGCACATACTCCCTATCCCTGACGTTATACCTCTTGTTCAGACGAGCACATACTCTCTATCCCTGACGTTATACCTCTTGTTCAGACGAGCACATACTCCCTATCCCTGACATTATACCTCTTGTTGAGACGAGCACATACTCCCTATCCCTGACGTTATACCTCTTGTTCAGACGAGCACATACTCTCTATCCCTGACGTTATACCTCTTGTTGAGACGAGCACATACTCTCTATCCCTGACGTTATACCTCTTGTTCAGACGAGCACATACTCTCTATCCCTGACGTTATACCTCTTGTTGAGACGAGCACATACTCCCTATCCCTGACGTTATACCTCTTGTTCAGACGAGCACAAACTCCCTATCCCTGACGTTATACCTCTTGTTGAGACGAGCACATACTCCCTATCCCTGACGTTATACCTCTTGTTCAGACGAGCACATACTCTCTATCCCTGACGTTATACCTGGCCGGATTTATGGGCTCTGTCCAGGAAGGATAAATAGACTCACACCATGTTGTACCGGACCTCTAGCGGGAGAAGTCGAATGCGTCTCAGTGGTCATTCAATCCCCCTGGTCTCGCCATCTTACCTGTGGACTTGGGGAAGTTCTCTTGTAGGTCACGTGACCTCTGCTCCACGCCAGACTGCACAATAAGAGACAGAAGTAATGACCATGAGGGGAGGGAAAGGCAAGATGGGGGCGGGGGGCAATTACCAGCAATTAGAAGCCGAAGTGGTGCCCCCATCATCCCTTCATTATGGGGGCTGTGTAACCTAAGCCGAGGGCGCCATATGGGGGGGGTGCTATTGTGGTGCCCCCCCTCCTCCCCCTGTGTCTGCTCTCCACCCTGGGATCTGGGATCTAACCCCAAGAGTTCCCAGGTTTTTACTCTGGAGAGTGTGGCGGGGGGGATGATCGTGAAGTGCGTCATCTGAATTTAGCTTTGACATCCTTAGGTGGTTGGGGGGGGGGGGGGGGGGGGGGGGGGGGGGGGGGGGGGGGGGGGGGGGGGGGGGGGGGGGGGTGAATGCATTATTAACTCGGCTAAAACCGAGACAATTGTTAAAGAGCACGGGGTTGGGGGGGGGGGGGGGGGGGGGTAAATGTAAAAATATGTTTCAATGTCTTAAAATGGTGCCCACCTTAACTTCACATGATCTCCTGTCAGAGTGTCAGATTCATGCCTATGGGGATGTTAGGGGATTCAATGCGGCCAAAATACTATTTGCTACTTTTTGCCTCTTTACTACGAATGGTTCCACTTGATGCTGCTACTGCCTCACCCAGCGGGTGAGGGGTTAATGGAATCCTCTCCTGAGGACCGGACAGGAAGCTAATGGGAACGGGAAAATGATGAGGTCACTCTTACTGGTCAAAGACAACGAGGGAGATTTACAATATGTGTGGTTTGCTAGACACCAAATAGATTCCTGTGCAATCGGTTCTGTGTTTCTGTTGTTGTGGACAGAGCGTCTCCGGACTCGTACCTGGAGATGGTGTAGAGAGGATCACTGTTGATAAAAGGCTAACCACGTAGAATAGAACCCATATCTGAAAAGGGCCTTGGAATGGGGTTAGTTCAGGAAATATGCTAGTTGTAGTTTTTGAAAGTTCACAACCAACTGCACATCCACAGTTAGTCCAACACATACAATGCCTACTCTATCACTCTACTCTTTTGTAACTTGATCTTTTAGTGGAACATGGCCATCTGTGGTACTGTGGAAAGGCTAGTGAAATACACTTTGCCTTCCAGGCTGCAGCTAACATCCATAGCTCCAGTGTGTTTGTGTGAGAGTGTATGTGTATGTGTGTGTTCCTTGATGTTGAAGTCAATTTTCTGGTGTCAAAGGACAGCCCTACTGTGATATCCATACGATCCATAGACAGATGGAGGGCCATTACGGTCAAAGCCCATGGCTTTGTTTGGCCTGAGCCTGTGATGAAATATTGATGGAAAAATAGAAATATTTTGCCTGCTGCTCAGTGTTGCTCGTCTAAAAGGGTTAATGAGTGTGAGGACTTACCTTCCTCCTGTTACACCAAGATGTAGCCCTACCATGACTTACATTGACTTGTCGGTAGTCTGGGGCCTCTGAGGACGTACTACTAATCGATAGCTTCTTACAATGCCAGATTGTATTACCTATAGCTCTTCACAGGTCTGATAGTTTTGAGAGCGAGTTGGCTCACATGCTCATTTGAGTCAGTGTGAATGTACAGGAAGTGTGCTGGACAACCCTTTTGCATAAGGTACTCAGCTGGGTTTACATAGTTCATTCATTAACATAGTGCCATAATCATGAGGTCTTTGGTTGATTATACCACATGCTGCTGCTACTGTAATTACTCACTAATGACTCACCACAACGGATACTATAATTATCATTAAACTTGCTGATATAGTCGTACTACTGTCTTGGCTCCTAGCTCAATAGCTTTCTTATTTGTCAACTTTGTCATCTTCTGCTATCTGTAGACTCGTTTTTAATGTTTTTGCTGAAATACATTCATATTTGTTTTTCCTCCACTATATATAATAAAGTGTTTATTCTTGAAAGATGCATACATGGTGGAAAATATATTCTCTGTCCATTTACAGATAAAACGTACAAATAGCTTAACTGAATGTAGCTCCCCCATTTCCATTTTTACATGCAGACTCTGAATGAAAGTGTTCAACGTTGACAATATATTAATTCAAAGTTTGTCTGCATTAATGCAGGTCTAGGTACATAAAAAATATTCTTTAAATCCTTAACATACCAGGTTACTATAGCCCCCCAACCCACTCCCCCCCCCCCCCCCCCCCCCCCCCCCCCCCCCCCCCCCCCCCCCCCCCCGGATCATTGGTAATACAGCATGTTTATTTCCGATCAATACATTTATCTCCTCTCCTTATCGGAGAGACTTCTCTTTCACTTTGCCCCTCCCAGGGGTGTGCTGGTTGGGTTTGTTTTGCTGGCACACACACATACACACACACTCATTAAGTCGATTCGATCTGTTGCCTCACTAGGTGGTGAGAGTGGATGAGTGGGCCTATCAGGTTCAGCATGGTAGCCGAGCCCTCCCATGCCGGCCTCTCAGCAGATTATTTGGGAGATGTAAATGTTTAATGGTACTACTGGTTATTTGGTTGTTGTTGATGTTTGTTGTGATGAATGGTAATGCTGCAAGTCTGGGATTGTCTCTTCCTCTGCACGCAAACTACTCAAGAGGGTGTGTGTGTGTGTGTGTGTGTGTGTGTGTGTGTGTGTGTGTGTGTGTGTGTGTGTGTGCGCGTGTGCGTGTGCGTTTATTTATGTGTGTTTGGTGCTTCTTTGGTTTCGGGGAATTTACCATATACGCAAAGGTAATAAATAGTTATTCAAAACAAAATCTGTGATAGAAAACATGATAATTCAATCTGGTTTGCATCAGTATGTTTAGCCATAACAGTGATCACACTGTCTTTATTTTTTTGTAATCTGCTGACAACTCGTGTCAGCAGATTAATGTTGCACTCAGGGTAATGTATTTTTTATTCAATTGGACACAAAGCCGTACATTTCACAGAAGCAGGACATTTTACTTCCAAGGGAGTATAACGCAGTATATACTTAAATATTTAAACGGAGAAAAGGAGTATCTTTCACTGTAAAATATGTCTTTAGACACGATAATATGCGGTTCTACGGTGCTCTGAAACTGGTCAAACTGGTTGATAAAAAAAAAAAAAAAAGATTGCCCGATTAACAATGGGTGCCTGTGAGATGCTTTCATTTTTGCCATAACCGACACTCCGATTTCAATAGAACTCCTGTGTCATTTCAAGATCTTGGTGCGCGGTGGTGACAGCAATGAAATTACACGCAGAGGACACTTGTGTCTACCAGTGCCAGGGAGCCTAGAAACACTCCATTTAACCATTATTTCCTTTCAGGCGCCGATGTACGCAAGAGTCGGGCAAAACAGTTTCCAGGGAAAATTGGGGACTCTGGGAGAGGGGTAGGCGAGAGTGGGACAGGTGGAGAGAGACGCCAGGAGATACGAGAGATAAAGAAAGAGTAACGGGGGGGGGGGGGGGGGGGGGGGGGCTAAGAGGGTTAGTGGAGACAGGGAGGGGTCACAGTCCCAGCGGAGAGAGAAAGTGAAAAACATCCGTAATTTTCACGACAGGGTCCCGCATAATTGAGTCATTTAAAGTACAGATACAGAGCTGAATCAAAGCAAAGTGGTGGAGAGGAGAAGAAGGAGGAGGTAGCAAGAAGAAGAAGAAAAAAGTAGACGGGGGTTAGGAACAAAAGGGTAGAATTGGCATGTTTTATGAAGGATAAAGGATTGTCTGTTCTCTTTGTATCACCCTTTGTCTTCTATTTCAGTGTGAACTGTCGTATATCTTTCTGCTTTTGATTTCCCCTTCCAGTACCCATTTCCCTTTATACTCTGCTGTTGCATTACATGATTTATAAGATGGAATACATCCAATTCATATGCAGCATTTATCATTTTCTCTTGATATCTTTATCATGTCACAAAGAGTGGAGGTAATTTGATTTCATCAGGGATTACTGACATATAACCCAAGATTATCAACCCCTCTCTACAGCAATGGAGAGAATTCCCCTTCCCAATTCATCCCTTGAAATACATCTGGTGTTTGTATGTATTCATTCTGTTGGCTTTATTATTTTCCAGAACTTGAGCTCTGCCTTTATAAGACACACACACATGCACACTCACACGGACACACACACGCATGCACACACGCACACAGTGAGTCAGAGGAGTTGCAGAACAGGTTGAACACTGAGGGGGATGACCATGCTGTGAGAGACAATGGCATGTAGAGGAAGTGGTATCAATGACATTTGATAAGCCTACCCACCCTGTCCCATTCAGTATCACACACACGCACACACACACACATTGGCAGTCATCCAGAGACTCACACCTGTGCACCCTAACTCTGTCAGACTATTTCAGGACGCGAGTGGTGAATTTGTGTATGCATGTCTGACTGTTGCTTTTTTTTTTTCTCCTTCAGAAGCGTCTTGAAACCCACCCAAGACTTTGATGATTTCATCGTTTCCCAACGCAGCCAGTCCGAATACATTGGCTGCCACATGGTTGCAATATGAAACAGGGTGTGTGTAGCGTATGCTGATCCAGTCATGCTACATTAGGGGTTGGCTTGGCGGGCAACGGGCCCCTGGCTCCTGCTTAATGTTCCCCTCGTCCTCCTCAGAGGTGATAACATGCCCCCGGGCAGACTCGGCTGGGAAATGGATATCTCTAGGAGTTAATGTCAGACAGAGCTCATCGGAGGGGGGTGTCAATCCAGTTGTCTGGAAGACAGGGTCAACTGCATTAGTGTGTTGCATGTGGTGGGAAGCTTTAAGTTAGCAACACACGGTACACATCTAGAATGTTCTCCTCTATTTTGATTTATGATGTAACATATGTTACAGCCCGATTTTTTTTATCAACTTTATAATTTATTATACAATAATCAGCACTATCCCATACTTAACATTTGAAATCTGTTTAGTCCATCCATTTTTATTGACCATTTACAATAAAGGCAAAATATGTTGCTAATAATGCAGTTATTGACTATCATATCACTGACCATGTGACATAAGAGAGATAGTTTGAATGTGTCTCTGTTTTAAGTGTTTTCTCAGGGCCACAGATGGTCCGATCACTCTGATTGAGCTTGGGATACATTTTCAGGAACAGGAACTGATTTGCATTAACCATTTGGAAATTTGCAGCAATTTTACTCTCCTCTGTCTAGCTGCCGACATTTTCCAGATGTGCACGAAAAATCTGTTTCCACATGTGCAGATAGTGGGAAAGCCAATATTCCTCAACGTGTATCTATCATGTCCGTCAGGAAGCGTCAGGGATCTGGCGAGAAAGGTTGCAGTATTTGCGAGGGTTCATCACGGCACACACTCACCATGGTCAATTTTAACATGTATGTTAGGGCACTTTTATTACAACTTTAATGTACACTTATAGAGAGTTATGTCAAGTGAGCTGTCAAATATGTTTATGAATATGTACATAAGGTTTTAAGTATATTAGAAGTGAAAACATATAGCATAGGCCCGTGGGTAAATCAAAACAACCATTAGAGATGCTGAACCCAACAAGAACACAAGTAAACCATAGCAGTGAAATAATAAATATATAGTTGGCAAACGTTAGCAGAAAGTCATTACATAAACCACTTCATTAATTGCGAACATTAAGTTCATTGCTGCATTACGAGATGTGCAGAGACGGTGACTTTCCAGAGGAGCTGTTCTTTTCATCTTTTTTTATTATTATTATTTGTATCAGATATCTGCATCTAACGATCCATTTTAATAGGCTGCAGTTTGTATGTCATTGTGGGTAGCAGACCACCGAACGCAAGCCTGTCAAGTTGATCTGACTCTCGTCACTGTATTCCCGCGAGATCGCACATCCCGAGAACCGACGGCCATGCACGTGTGCAGATTTTCTTTTTCTTTTTTTGTTTAAAGCGTGATTCTGAGCTGCCTTGTACGGATGATGATGATGGCGGAGCTGGTGCAGGGACAGGGCCGGGTGGCTCAGCCTGGATCGAAAGATGACTTCGCAGAAGCAATACGCCGGATACGACAGGTAACTAATCCACCAATGAGAAATCCTCCGCTTTCTAGCGACGAGACAGACATTTCCTTGGGTGGAGAAGTGCCTTTAGCCCAACGCACCCATACCCCCCACCCCCCCTACACACACACACTGGAAACACTCCTCATGCAATGCTCGCTAGCAAGCTAAATAGCCTCAAGCTCCTAGGAAGCCGAGACTATCTTCACTTTACGTATTGCTTGTTTAAAACACGGAGCGGGGAACCCTTGCGTGGGAATGATAACGTGTACAGGAAACGATCTAGCTGGGCGCCGGTGTACCAGTAAACCCACTAGCCGGCCAGCCGGAGTGGAACTTTTAATAACACCACACCAGCAACACATTGCAACCTGTTGTCAGTCCAGAAAAGTTGGCTGTAGCGTTCAGGAACGCGACGTGGTGGCTTCTCATTAACCGCCATGCCCACTGACTGTTGTGGCGGTCCACCACGGTACTATCCGACTACTGTACCCCTAGTTAAAGTTAGCTTGGCGGGTATAAAGCAAGAGCACAGCGCACTTGTGCCTCCTTTCCAGTATGGGGATGTGGGGCAGGCTAAGTGAGCTAGGTGAGCTAATTGCGCACCTTTTTTAAAGTTGGGCAGCTAGCACGCACACACACAGCGTACACTACTCCTTGAATACATGCCCTGCATACTAAGTTCTCGGCTAGAAGTGCCATTACCGGGATCGCCGTGTCATGTTAGCGTCCCCGTTTTAGATTATCGACGAACATTTGGTCAAGTGGATCACATGTCGTAACCACGGTGCGCTCTATTTACTCAGGTAGTTTAAAGTTTGGCCCACTCAAGCCATTACTGTTTGGTTTCAAAGTGCACATTTACGATATTGGACATGGTGTGTAGTGGCTCCTTTCTGCTGCTTCCTCTGTCCCAATAAAGTTGCACTATTTGGAGATGTTTTCCTAACCCCATTATGTCTTTACAACTGGGGATTCTCACATACGCACACATGCGTTTATCACATACATTTCCTGACTCAGTGGTAGCGTTCAAATAGCATCCATGCAGCATTATTAATGCACTGACTGGGTTTAAGAGTCACTTTGCAATTGTTGTTGTTGTTGTTATTATTACCAGAGTACATGTTTATATACTTGTAACTAGTTGTTGACAACAGAAACGTGTCTGTTAAATATATTGTGACATGGATCAAATATTTTGATCATAGCACTGTTAATGTTTGTGTTGTGATCACTCAGTCTCCTGGTGATCAGAGCTTTAGGAATGATGCTATAAATGTGGCTGGATGTTGTTTTGATCACCTGTCAAATTGTGTTCACAGCTCTCCCGTGTAGTACACTTTTACACAAGGCCTGAAAACCCATCACAAATATTTCATGTACTCCCATTTGACATGCAAAGTATTTATATGTACCCTCCGTCCATTCCAGCACTTCCATCGGTACGCTCAAACAGCTGTCATTTGTATCATTGTATTGGTTCAGTTTAAAAAATCTTCAGTCAGACGCAGATCTCAATTAAGTGTAATTTTCTGGACTATACATTTAAGTGGAAGAGAGGTTGCAGATTAAAAGAGTAGAAAACAGGTTTTCATCCAACACAATGAAATATTTAAATGTCACCCCCGCTAAAGAAACTAGGAATCTGATTGGAGTTACTCTAAGTGTCTAATTTTGCAACTGCAATTGCAGGTAGTGCTCAATTATGGATGAAAATTGTTTTGTAACTAGGCTACGATGCACAGAAATGCAGTTAATTTAAAGTGGAGACACTTTAGAGTTTGGGGATTACTGCCTTTCACAAAAATTAAGAAATGAAATGGTATGCAGCAGTATGTGGGACATGGTTCTGTCTAACACTAGTTCTCTTAATGGTTAGTGACATCCTGTATACCCTAAAAGACTGCAAAGTAGTTAGACAAGCTCATGGTGGATAGACTATACAATGACGACCCCTTAAACGCATTCCAGTTAAAGATGTGTTCTAAGGATATTTATATTATGGTAGCTCCAAATGGGTCAGGTGTTGGAACGTTGCTTGAGCTTTACCACGCCAGTGCTGCTGCTACCCTGTTGGCTGTAATCACCAAATCAATGCACGGTGATAACCATCATTTTATTTGTTGTGTTAAAAGTGATATACATTGGGTATACACTGAAGTAGATAAGACACAATATGTGACAAATGTCAACACTTGATGCTGCATTATTGTATTTGTTAATAACAAGTGTACGCGGTGACTACCTCAGAGGGTACACCGTCTCATTAATTTGTCACTCAACACAACGTATGATGTGCTGTAGAGCAGATTGGTTGTTGGTACGCTGCTGACAGCCCATGGTTAATGACACGTCAGAGGTTAAATGGCCAGACATGTTTGAGCTGATGAGAAGGCCGCGACTATTCAAATTAGCATTTTGTACAACAAATAGAGAAAGGATGATGTGGTCAGATTTGGCAATAAATGCCATGATTTTATGGATCCGTTCATCCTGCTGTCAAATCATTCAGCTTGTTACTGTGGTGTAATGGTGTGGGGAATATTCTCTTTGCACACTAGTTATCTTAATATCAATTGTATAATTTAAATGCCACAAAATATCCAAGAGTGACAATTTGTGACAAAATGGCCCAGTAGCAGTAGCTAAAAAGTAGCATAGTGGGCCAACTGAAGCTGCTTTCTGTCCTGCTGGTTCCAGATCTCAAATTTAGCGCTTCTGGGATTTGGTTAAGCAACATTAATATCTGGCTGACAAATCTGCATGTGTTGCACGATGAGTTGGCATGGATCAACTCTGCTTAGCCTGTTGAGTCCATGGCTCCAAGATTGCCCTGGGAAAGGGCTCCAGTCCTACCCGCATGGGGTAGGAAGTGATAACAAACCACTACAGAGTATGGACTCATGGTTTATTGGTGTTTTTGCTTGGGTACCCAGATAATAACGTTTTCAGTGCAATGGTCTGAAAATGATGGACCTCTGTAGCCATTGCTATTTATTGCTAAGCAACGTCTGCCTGTAGTCTATAGGGGAAATGTATTTGTATGCATGCAAGTGGCATTACATTCTCTTTTCTCTCTCTGTATCTGCAGATGGCAGCTAAGGTTGGAGGTGATCAGAAGCTGAGCCTTATTAATTCCTCTGCAATCATAGACCCCTCTCTCTACAGCTATGAAGGCCAAAAGCGCTCATTGGACAACGGAGGTAAACAATCTACTTGCACATTCACACACTTCACCATGATGCAATTAATTGATTTGAACTACCAAATGATGGAGACTTAACATCATCATAGATATTGCAAAGAAGAAACGCTGGCAATATTGCTAACTTCACCCTTCTGGCTACGTAGCCAATCGGGTGACCAAGAATGAAGCGACCGCATTTCAGACTTTGAGGAAGCATAAAGTACCTAAAACAACGGGAGGGGTGGGGGGGGGTATTCAGATAACGCCCCTACAATCCTGACTCCTCCTCCTCAGTTTATCAGTAGACTTTGAGATATTCAGTAGTTGTGTGTACATGCCTGTGATATGTTATGGTTATTTAACATTTTTAGGTCCACATTTGTAGAAATGCACCTTTTTACAACTCCTTCAGGTTCCTGTCATTCTCCAAGCGACTCGGGTTATTGCTAGCTAAATTCGGTAGTCCTAAACACTCAACTGTTGGGTCGTTTGATGCCTCGTAGAAACGTTCTTGGAGCGCAGAATGGCTGCAACTCCCGGCCTAGTACCACCACTGAGCGAGACTAAGGGCAGCAATGAACTGGGCATGGAGACAATGTAAAACACAACCTATTCCTGTTATTCTACTAGAGCCCGACCAATGTATCGGTGGCAGATTTTATCGGCCCAAATTGGCAATTCGCATCGCGGCTGATGTAAATAGTTGTTAACATGCGGGAAAACTTTATTTTTCATCAGGACATTTTTAGAAATGGTGTTTGATTTAAAAATGTAATTACCGTCTATATAAATCCTCTACTTTGAACCTCTAAATGCTTACACTGTACACTTACACTGTACTTTTATACACGTTAGAGCTGTCAATCTTTCTCTATAATCCCATTTGAATTTCATTCCTTATTATTTGTAATATTCAAATTATATTTGAATGCTCAAATTTAGCATTGTGTATAGGGACAAAATTATGTCCCTATACACTGTATACACAGGCTTATGCATTGCCAATGCCACTATTAAACGTTCTGTCCACTAGAGGGCATTCTACCAATAAACATTTCTTTCTTGCCAAGTAAATAATAGGCACAAAAGGATATATTAACCCCGCCTCTCGACGGCGTTAATATAATTAGCCGCGTTGTCCGTGGTGATAGAGCGCTGACTCACGACTCGCGTTGTCCGTGGTGATAGAGCGCTGACTCACGACTCGCGTTGTCCGTGGTGATAGAGCGCTGACTCACGACTCGCGTTGTCCGTGGTGATAGAGCGCTGACTCACGACTCGCGTTGTACGGTCCTTTTACATTGAACGCGATTGTTGGTTGTGATTTTTTTTTTTTCACATGACAATAATATAACAGATCATTGAGTTGAATGGGACTGTACACATACAACGCGATTTCCGTTTTCATTAATTGTATTCGCACCAAGGTAGATATTTTACAGCTCTCGCCAGCGCATACATCCGTTTAACCAATCACATTCGGGTATCTTTCTCATAGTCACCATGGAAACTGTACAAGTTGTAGTACATGGTGGAGGCAACGGCCTCTTTACGTTTCTTGACACACAGTATTCTCACTGGATCCATAGTGGTAAACTACAATCACAGACCTATAATTATCGCTATCTGTTATATGTATTGATCATTCATCTTGATAGCAGTCTGCGCTACAAGCGATTTGTTTATTTGCACCTCGGTACGGGAATAAAGGTTGCTTTTGATAACATGAAGTTGTGCAGTTGTATCGCAACAGTTTCATTTTCGATACCAACCTTCTACCAAAAGGGTGATAGCCTATTTTAGTTATTGAACTGGGAAACGATCGTCTCCAAAACACACCCACTTATCATAATCCCCTCATCCGCGAACAGCCATTTGCTACACTATTTAACTCTCGGATTAAAAAGTAAAACTCCAGTATAATTGAATCCTCTAAATACATAGGATAATTTGGTGAAAGGACGGAGCGTAAGCTCGTCTTCACTAGGCTAAATAGGTTGAGTAATCCATCCGTCTTTTTACAGGGGTGATTATTATAGGAATGTGCCGCATATTCACATCGCGGCTGATGTAAATAGTTTTTAACATGCGGTAAAACTTAATTTTCCGTCAGGCGTGACGTGAGGAAAGCATTTTGTGTTCACATGGGGGTAGGCTAAGGCGAGAAGGGCGAGATTTGCTTATGTTAGCCAACACATTTATAAAAAAAAAATACACATTCGAATAGTAATTTTAGCATTCGAATAGTATACATTTTTTACTATTCGAATTATATACGACTCCCGAAATTCGTTCCAACAGCCCTAAAACACGTTAACACTCAACATTAACAGATTTACATCATGTTCTGTGTGAAGCTTAGTAGCTCCTCCCCATACAGTTAGTTGTTTAAATTGATTTAAATGTGATGTTGCTGAGTCCCGACGCATTGCTGGAAGGTGAGTAGCAAATCCCAAGGAGCTGCTCCACCCCCAGGATACCACAATAAATATATTGAATAACGGCCAATATAGCCATCTGTAATCTTTTACGGTCTGGCTCTAAATTTGACCCATTCGATTCCCCATACTGTAACCCATTCAAGGTCCTGTCAGTAGACCGAATGCTTGTACCAAACCAAGCAGCAGGTCTTCAATGTTATATTCTCACAATAGAATTGACATAGATCTGTAGTTCATGAGCACTGTTGCACCCCCCCACATCATTTGGACTTGTACACACTCCTGTGGCTTCCAAGGGTCTAGAGCCACTTCCTTTGCCAAGGATCCATACCCCTGGTGAGCTAACCCACGATCACCGACCAGCCAGTTGTCCCCCTTAGGTTACACACATGTACACACCGCCAAGTGACATGCGTGTTGTTTATTCAGTTCACTTTCTATTATGTATCGGTTACATATCTCACCTATTGGGACCAGTTCTTGATGGGTGTTTGATTTAAAAGTCTTTGAACTTAACTCAAGTCACTTCATCATTGTTGTTTAAGAAGGCTTTTTGTAGAGGGGCTCCCTGATCTGATACCTGTCCAGCAGATTTTTGTGCAATTATCAAATTATAATTCGTCATATTAATATTTTCTTCTGAAGCAACCAGGTTATTTGTGTCCATGTAAACACATTTGGTGTTTTGTCCATTAATCCATGCTGTACCTCCCATGCATTGTTTTAAAATGAATTTCCCTCAGTTGCAAAAAAAAAGAAGTTGCTTTTTTAATGAAAATCCAAACATCAAAACAAATTTGGATATCATTAAGAAAACGAAATGCCCGTGGTAATATTTTCAAATGGCTAATGTGCTTCAAACCCCTCTTTTAAAACAAAGTACTGGACGTGTACTTGTTCCCTAGGTTTGTTCTTTACAGTAGCAGGCCAAGCCACCACTGCTGTGTAAAACGATCCTCGTGCTTAGCATAAGCCTCAACACTTATCCCTTGTACTGTTGGAACAAGATACTCTAAATAGCACCACTCTGCTGGTGTGCGCGCGCGGCTCTCCTAGGCCTGTATAACCACTTCTACCCCACCCTTCAGTCTTGACTCCAACCGAGGAAGTCATTACTTTCATTTTAATTGATGGATTGATTGTTTAACATTTATATTCACTACACATTGCATTATTTGCATTCATTTTAAATGCTTGAATGTTGTGGTTGAACGTTATATTGTTTGTAGTACCAAGTCATTGAAATCGATAATTCTATAGCAACAACCGTCATCAACATGGGTTGCTAGCTAGTAGTTATTACGTGAGGAATCACTGTGCTGATGCTGTCATTTGCCTAACACCATTACATAACACACAGCCTGTTTTAGCCTCCCGAGACACCAGCTCTTTCTTTATGTCACTTGGAGACGGTTGACAAACAAGTAAACAATTTCAGCTTAAGGCAAATATTTGTGCTTCACCCTTTTGGGATCAAACTGGATTTTCAGACTTTTTTCACACAGCCTCTTGGGGATGTCCAGTTTTCCTCTGTAGTAAGTGTTATTTTTACAGTACTTAGCTTTCCTGAACACAATCAGATTGTGGTGTTTTAGTATGCTAAAGTATGTTTTGGAACTCTATTTAGTATTATAATGTATATTCACATGATGGCGACATGGAACAAATATGAATTTTGAAGACTACACTGTATTACATATTCACAGATTACTGGGCTCAAAATTGTTTTCAGTAAACTGGATTTTGGTCATTGTTGTATTTTTTCATTTTGTTATTTTTTTGCATTTGCTCTTTTTCTTTTACATTTAATGTACTCTTTATTTTATTCATGTTCAAATTGTTTGTTCACTCAAATTTGCATTCATGTTTGTTTGTGTCTTCCCTTGAAGTGCAACTAAACAAGTCATTTATTCAGCTCTTATCCTGTCACTGTATGTTATTTGAGCTCCTCTGAATGCATGGTTGGATAAAGTGTAGTCCATGCTAGTTAAGGTTTGGATGGTACGCTGTTGTCATTTTGAACACGCATTGTTTCGTCCTAGTTTCGTCACGCTGAAGGTTATACTTCAATACAAAAAATAACCAAAATGATAAGTGTTTTCTTCCCGTGAGGTCACTTTTTGTGATTCACGTATCTCAATTGGTGATTGTGAATTCAGCACATCTGTTTTTATATTCATAGCCCGTCCATTCTCGAGCTTTGACCCCAATGCTCGGCCCAAGCGTTGGAAAGCCACTCAATTGATTTGAACCTGTAGCTGTCCACTGAGCCCTCCCAGCGGGAGGTCCCCCAGGACCCCCGCATAGTGCTGCTGTCAACATTCAATTCACCATCAGCTACTGACCCGAATGCTGCCCATCATTTTGGATGGATCAAAACTATGAACACTCGTAGGCCCGATTTCTCCATGCTGGTTCAACCCACCTGCTGGGGGTCAGACGGGAACACACAACCCATGGTTGGCAGGACCATTCCCATCTGCTGCCCCTCCATTGAGCTCATTCCCTGGCTCCATTCTGCTGGTTCACTGCATAGCATTTGGATTAGCAGAGCTGACTTGACAATTTCCTTTCCTTGGTGCTAATTGGTTTTCCTCCCATGTCTCTTCTCAGTAGGTAACCAGCTCGGCGTCATGGTGCATCAAAGGTGAGCCGGGATGAAATTCATATTGTGCTTGGGAAGGTGCGAGCTATTGCGATATAACAAGTGTGTTTGGGATCATTTGTTGTCTGTGTGACCATGTGCTTTAGAGCGTTGTCTAAATCTGGGTTTCTAAAGCAATGCAAGACTATAACCTACAATGCCATTGGCTTCCACACGCTGACGTCATTGGTCATTTTGACTTATTGATCATTTGGCAATTGCATACGTTAATTTGCTCGTTGTGGACGTAATGAGGGGTTGAAAGTTGTTCGAGGCTCAGATTCTTTATTTGCATTTTGATGTCCTTGCTCAGTTAACATTGTCATCTAATCAGTGTCTCGATCATGTCTGTCATAGGGCTATTACAACAGAAGACTTCAAAGTGCCTGATAAGATGGTGGGATTCAGTAAGTACCATCACTCCAGTCAATACATTGTGATAATGTTGGGTTTCCACAAGGACCTTAACTTGTTCCCCTCCTTCCTTTCTCAGTCATTGGAAAAGGGGGAGAGCAGATCTCCAGAATCCAGTTGGAATCTGGTTGTAAGATTCAGATCGCTCCAGGTGAGATGCGGCACGCTGGCCCATAGTAGTGACTCTAGTTATTACGTTCCAGCATGTCACCCAGCTGTTTCTGAACTTAATTGACTCAAAATGCTTGCTGTTGTAATTGGTAGTGTGTGTGCTGTTTTCCAGACTGGCATCCATATGAAGGTCTGGAAATGACCATAGGGCCATGGGTAGTTTCCAACAATGCTGGTGGCGATGATGTCTTTATCATTTCTAAACCATCTAATCCATGCTAGAAATGTAATTCAAATGCAAAGCCCATCAATGTATACTTTCTTGTAGTGCACAAAACCAGCATGTTTTATTTTTTAGATAGATAGATATATCTCGCTATCATTTGGTTGCCACTTTTAACCAAATCGTCAGGTATAACCCCAGTGCATACATCCCAGTGTGAATCACAGCCCTAGCCCCTGGCAGAATGACTGGTATGCTGTACCAGTTGAGCGGCACGGGACCTTCTCGTGGGGTTGATGTGGAGGCACTGGACCCCCCGGTCCAGTGTCTAACCACAAGCTTATTTCCTGTGTTGTCAAAGAAAGCGGTGGCTTGTTGGACAGACCCTGCACTCTGACTGGAACCCCGGAAAACATTGAGTAAGCTATGCCACACCTATACCATACTGTGTTTATTGATGCAGTCAAATGATATTCCCCACAAAACCTCTTCAAAAGAGCATTTTGAATTAAGACCTCTGTGACTATATGCAACACATGAACGTCTTGCATAAACTATGTTTATTTGTTTTTATAATGGTTGAATATTCAAAATCTTAAATGTGTAAAAGAGTTGATGAGAAATACTCAATTTCAATATTTCCTCATTAGGGGCTGTTCTTGAATTTGATGCATGAATATTTATTTTGGCCATGTTTTTAAGTGATTATAGCCTCATTAGTCTTTACCAGGTCATTAGCTTTTGTTTGTGAAAGCAATCAGCCTTTCTATGTCTAATTGTTGGAAAAGCAAACCTCAACCTTTTTTGTTTTCTTTTTTTTTACCACGAATATAACCAAAATATGGTTGCTTTCATGTACTGATGTCATAAACCCTGGACTTTTAATGAAGTTGTGTGTGTGTGTGTGTGTGTGTGTGTGTGTGTGTGTGTGTGTGTGTGTGTGTGTGTGTGTGTGTGTGTGTGTGTGTGTGTGTGTGTGTGTGTGTGTGTGTGTGTGTGTGTGTGTGGATTCATTTAGCATGAATTAAACCACTCTAATCCATTTGTCATGTACAATGCAAACAGCCAGGATTCAGCAATGTTTCTTTTGCTCTTACTGTAAAAGGGTTAATTTGGCTCTCTGGTTCTCCCTCCCAGGCAGGCCAAGCGGCTTCTGAACGAGATCGTGGAGCAGTGTCGGTACGGGCCCGGCTTCCACACAGACATGGACGGCAACAGCTCCATCCAGCAGATCCTCATCCCAGCCAACAAAGTGGGCCTGGTCATTGGCAAGGGAGGGGACACCATCAAACAGCTGCAGGTAGGATGCCAAGATGGTAATACCCTTTCTGAATAATTCATGGCCAATAGTGAATGTAGACGTCGTGCTAATCGAGTAAATGGCTTTAACATCAGCCATGAATGAATATTTTATTCTCAATAAGTGTTGGATGTCCTGGTGGAAGCAGTGGAGAACAAGGGGAACTGGATTTCAAGGATTTGCATCCTTTTTCAATCTATATTTCAAAAGTGGGGTGCTTTGCAAAAAGGTTATTAAGAAAGTAGAAATAATATTTGATTCCAAC
The DNA here is from genome assembly GCA_026745465.1 of Lota lota. Taxonomy (NCBI): domain Eukaryota; kingdom Metazoa; phylum Chordata; class Actinopteri; order Gadiformes; family Lotidae; genus Lota; species Lota lota. The sequence goes on from JACYXH010000652.1 coordinate 425,687, forward strand.
TACGAGCACCAAACAAATGTTGCATTCCATTATTTTACCTTAACCTTGGGTTGGATGTGTTTAATGTTGGATGAAGCAGAGACTACACCACTCTGTTGGACCAGGGCCATGTGTCCCAGGTCCTTCTGGTCCTCATGTCTGCTCGTTTCTCTGCAGGAACGAACTGGGGTGCAGATGATTATGATTCAGAATGACCCCTTGCCCACTGGGGCAGACAAGCCCCTGAGAATCACTGGGGACCCCTACAAAGTGCAGGTTAAAACACACACACACACACACACACACACACACACACACACACACACACACACACACACACCTCTTCATATCGCCTGACTGCACTCCACGTTTTAGTGTTGTGTTAAATGTAAATGAGATGTTTGGTGGGAAACATTTTGCATAATCTTGTTAGCAGGGCCAAATAAAATCTTGGTCGACTGAAATTCGACCAACTCTACGACCAAGCGGTTGGTGGATGTGATAAAATGATAATAAAAATAATCTAGCACGTTATTTTGAGATTAAGTTAATTGGCCACATTGCATTCTACTCTATCTGCTAGCCTAAATATCATGCAAGTGCTGTTTGGAAAAGGTCAGTAGGTTTCAGATCCCCTCCTGGTCCGAGTCCAACTCGGTTACGGTAGGGCTTCCATATAAAGCGAGACAAATCGGTCCAGCCACAGTGCGCTGCGTCGGGCAGCGTCGCGTAGCATATAGACCACACACACCGGAAGATTTGAGTTTAGGATTTGATCTGTGTTCATATAACGGCTCCCAATGGATGGCGCTGCCATTCGTGCTAAGGTGCCAATTCTGATATGTTGGCACTCAAAGCCCATCGAGAATCCCCGACAACATGAAAAATAAAAGAACTTGTGTCTTACGCTTTTAGATGATATGCCTACATACTTTTACTTACTTTACACTTTACATACTTTTTGTCGTCCTTTTTTAACCAAATGCTGCCAGACCGATGACTTCTTTGGTATCAATACGTTTGGAGCAGAGTAAATGTTCAGTAAGTTAGGACTAGCAGTCTTCTTCATGGGCAAGCTCGAAGTTGTGAAAACCGGCGTGTTTGGACCTCTATAAAACCACATGATTATTAAAACAGAAACTGTGGCGCCTTGGATATTATTGTTATTCATAAGTAATGTTATTTCTAACACAATATAGCCTATCACTCAAAAATACGTCCCTCCTGCCCCTCAAAAGAATGGATTAAGAAGCGCTTCTTTCCTTATGAAAGTAACACCAGCGATTGTCCGCCCAATGAGAATTTGGTGGAACAAGTGCGATCAGCCCACCGACCAGAACTTGACAGCCCTACTAGTTAGCATAAAATCCTAATTGATAGTCACCGTGCGTTAACTGTGTGCCAGCACCATCCAAAAGTGGCGTAATCAAGGCCCTTGCGCAGGTTTTGTACGGATATTTGACACGTGTCATGCCCCTGATATTTAAAGCTCCGCAAGCAGAGTGGGTGAACTTGCTTATCCATAGCAACGCTCCGGCCAATCGGTGACCATAAACTCCACTTCACCCTTGTGCTGTGTTCTAAACTCAGGCCGGTATCTTGACTCACAGAGTGGAGATCCAGTACCTGGGCCTAGATTTACATTCCATCCTGGCCAGTCAACCTAAAAATCTTTGCGACCTAAAATTAAAAACCACCAGATCATCAGCAAGTGACTCTTTATCCAAAAAAGGTATGGCAGATTGGTTAGTATGAGACGGGAGGAAAACAAACTGTTCCGTCTGTCTTCAGGTGGCCCGGGAGCTGGTGGCCAAGCTGATCCGGGACAAAGACCTGGGCGACTTCAGAGTCGGCAAGGCAGAGTTTGGATCCAAACTTGGGGGAAACAGCCTGGATGTGAGTACATGATGTGTTATTGTTGTTTGTCTAACTATTGGCTTGACCAGGGTACGAAGAGAAATGATACGCTATACTCATTGGGCTAGGGTTCCAAAGATACATTTTGAGGATGCGGTGTTCCCATTGCGCAGGTGGCGGTTCCTAGATTTGCTGTTGGTATCATCATTGGTCGGAATGGAGAAATGATCAAGAAGATTCAGAATGATACAGGAGTGAGGATCCAGTTCAAACAAGGTGAGAACCAGTTTGAACTGGAGATGTACTAAAGGAATGAAGACGAATGATGAACTTGTTTCTGAAACTGAACAATACTTGTATTAAAGCTGCTGTAGGTGAGATTTAAAATAGAGGTTGACCGATAATGGCTTTTTAAAGGCCGATATAATAACGATAGTTTGGATCAGGAAAAAGCAGATAACTGATTAATCGGCCAATATCCGAAAATATATAAAATAACTGGGCGTCAAACTGCCTTTTTAGAGGCACTTTGATGTCATGACCAAGTGCCACCGGCGGCGCGGTTTGTGGATGTGTGGCGCTCTGTCTGGGCAGCTGTTGACTGCGGTGCCTGAGAGAAAGTTGACCTTCTTGGACACAGTGTGTGTGTGGATGTGTGAAGCTCGTTCCGGACAAACGTTGATTTTTGATGTTTGAGGGAGGCTTTTGCTTCCCGGACACTTGTAGTATAACGCTACGGTGTGTGTGTGGTGCAATTCATATACAACATTGCTTCTAATAATGCTCATACACAACGACGGTACTAAAAAAGGATCACAAAGTTGGCGTCGGTCGTAACCATGGCGATAACACACACCCCTCCTTCCTAGAACTCTTAAGCCTAACATTTATTTTTGTATCTCATAGTGTTCGAATTCCAGCTGAAACAGCGGGTTCACTTGCTCTTTTAAAAAGGGAATTAGCCCTTTGTTACCGCGACATCAATCCGAGTTTGTGCTTTCCTTTACTACCTTAGCCAGGTCGGCTACTTTTGCATATGCCTTTTTGAATCAACGTTTTTTTTGTCACTCCGAATGTAATTATTTAGAGAATTTCCTGAAGTGTTATTTCATGGATTTCATCGTTGGTAACAGAACATCCTGAAGTTTGATTTCATGGATTACATCGTTGGTCTTCAATGGACGATGCGCTGTGGTTTATCACTGGCCAGGATGGATTACTTCTGTTGGGCGTCCCGTTTCATTGTTAAAGGCCACATACAAACCATTAATGTTCCTGCATATTCCGGGGGTAAGGAGGATCCTAAAGTGTGCGATGTATTTTCATGAATGGATAGTTACGTGGCTGGATTATTTAGAGGAGAGAACGCCAATTGCTAAATAAAGTAAAAGTTGACTGGTTAATTTTCCTCCCCGTCCGCTCGTCTTGTATCGTAAGCAAGTGTTGAGTTATATATCCGAGAGATAACTTTTGTAAGTAAGTAAACGGAAAGTGGGTCAGACATGACTTGAATGCCACTTGTTAGCCTGGCTATGGAATCAGCTGTTCCAACGTTTACCCCGGGACCGCGAGGGTTAGCCCACCTTTTCGAACTATCGCCAGAATTATGCGTTGAAGGGTTTTTTCATGGAGTAAAAAAACAAATAATGAAAATCTCTAATGTAGTCTACATTGAAAAACATAATTTAAAGTCTGACCCGCATTTATGACTGCCCCTCTCCCGGTCAGGTCAACAACTATCAAAAACATGTCCTCAGGTTCACAATGCCATTACCTTGACTAGGCCTATGGAGCCTCCACGCAAAGCAGTGATGCGCGTGAGCACTGGAGGCTGCGCAGCCATTGACCAAATATACTTGTATATTTCAGCCAAATTCTGAACAAGATGACGTTTTCACTTTTTCAATTTTGGTGAAACAACATGGCCGCAAGAGGCTAAAAACGGTCCAAATGGACGTAAATGCGTTTTTCGACATCAATATGGATTCTTATGATCTTGTGTCCAATATAAAAGTTGTTGGGCATGAAGTTTTGAACAAGATTACGTTTTGTGATTTTTAATTTTGGTAAAACAACATGGCCACCAGAGGCAAAAAACATCAGAATGGGCTTAAAATGCGTTTTCAATAATCTATATGGACTCTTATCATCTTGAGTATAATAGAAAAGTTGTTCAGCATGAAATTCCGAACAAGATTGATTTCTCACTTTTCCAATTATGCCCAAAAACATGGCTGCCCGAGGCTCAAATCTGTTAGAATGCCGTGATTCCAATCCCATTGAACCACTCTTACTATCATTATCTTCATACTGTATGACAATATATAAAACTTTTCTCTCACTTTTCTAAACAGTTTTTGATCAAAGTAAACCTTCTTCCTTGATTTAAACCAAAAAGAATACAGTTCAATGTAAAGTCCATAAGCACTGACCTTACTGTTTGCAATGTTGATGCAATGCTCTTGCCACTATTGTGTGTGTGTCTAAATGCTATGCCAGTTATGATTCTATTTTAAAGTGTTAAACAAGCGTAACTGCTGAACCCTGACTTTGATACACTTTCCTGAAACATTGAAGGCTAATCACCACAATTAAGCTGAGGCTATTCCAACCTTATCAACTGTATAAAATCTGTAAAAGTCTTACTGGTCTGCCTAAGCCTCGACACCCGGTAATCGCTGCTTGCCGCTTTAATTATTATTATTATTATTATTATTATTATTATTAATTTAAATTCACATTATAGCACTTAAATGCCCTACGGCACCTTTTTTTATAATTACAATTTAGTTTTAATGCTACATTTACAAAAGCATACTTCAGCTGCTCTCCCTCCGTATAAAACAATAAGTGCTTCAGATGCACTTTAAAATGTAGAACTTTAATTGTATTAAGTTTTCTAAGTCTGTACTTTTTAGAAATCAGAAAACCATTCATTGGTAACACTATGCCCTCCCTCCCTGGCCAGATGATGGGGTCAGTACGGACCGCGTTGCTCAGGTGACTGGCCAGCCAAATCAATGCCAGCTAGCGATCCACCTCATCCACGAGCTGGTTCATACAGCACAGGTAATGATCCACTTGCCAAACCAAGGGCCTTGCTCTAAGGCAGGCTTTTACAACCGGTGGTACGGATACCACTGGTGGTACCGCAGGGGTGGCATTTTATTCTTGAAATAGACAACAACAAAAATAGAACAGTAATAATTATAAAAATGTATTTTAAATATTGTTCAGTCAATATTGTGTCATGGGTTGTTGTTGTTTTTTTAAATAGTGTTGCTTTGTGCATTTCATCATGTTTTCCATTGTTTTATGTTAAATTGTGTTTGATAAATAAACACACATAAGCAGCGTTGCTGACATTTCCCACTGGCCATGGCCTTCTTGCAATAATAATTGTGTATAAAGGGGGCACTGGCACTCTTTGCTCAACCACTGCATGTGTCTTTATTTGTTTTACCGTTTCCATATGAGGTGGTCCGGCGAAATGGCATGATGACAATGGAGTGGCACCCCTAAAGTCAAACTTGGGAACCACTGCTCTAAAGCACAGGAGCTGCACAATGATAAAGTTGAGCCCCAACTGCTCACCAGTAAACCCTGTAAGGGAAAAGCCACATTCACCGTGACTACTCTACTTTGAGGCCTGCAGTGGATTGATGGGGGGGGGGGGGGGGGGGGGGGGGGGGGGGGCTATGAGACAAAGGGTCATTTCAATTAATCGTTGTGAGGGTATTGAAAGTGTAGGGTTTTGTACCTAGAGTAGCCTGGCTTTCCCAGAGGAATCGCAACAGTAGCAGATGCTGGTTGGGGACAGTCCTTCAGTGGGACCAACAGATGGCATTTTCATTGGAATGTTTATATAAAGATAATTATAACGTGTACTATTTCACTTCATTGCTTGTAAATATGTTTTCTTCAGTTTTTGCTTTTTGCTTTGATTAAGGTCTTAAAGCTTAACTTTAACTGGAAGATGTCAGAAATCTCTCTGGCATTCCTGGGTTGTATAAAGATGCTTCACAAAAAGGATCATACAGTATCGAACGTGGCTTTGACTGCAACAGACTGCAGTGGAATTATATGTAATAGTTATTTTGCTTCTGTTGCTGACTGACTTCACCTAATTGCAGGATCTCTAATATAGAATCTATCCATACATCATCGCCATAATTCACTGACAATGCTGTCTAATTATATTCCTACGCATGCGCCGCTGACTCTCTGATCGTCTATAATGATGCCCATTGTATGCACTTGGATCAGGGGTCCGTTCACTGTGCGACTAGACCTCTGTTCGTCCTGGAAAGTAGTGTAGAAAAGAAGCTGTGCCTCACCATTTTGATTCGATGCCGCGCGTTTGTCTTTGGTGGTTGACCGGAGCAGAAGCCCGCCGGCGTCCACGCTAGCTGCCTCCCTCCCTCCCTCCCGTCACCTCCGTCTCCCCTCTTTGTCCCCAGGAGCGCGATGGCTTCAGCGGCCTGATGAGCCGTCGCGGCCGCAGCGGCGACGGCGGCGGCGGCGGCGGCGCCGGGCCGGCCAGTGACCTGCAGGAGATCACCTACGCCGTGCCGGCCGACAAGTGTGGCCTGGTGATCGGCAAAGGTGAGCGATGGGCTCCGGGCGGAAGGGGAGAACGTTGTTGCCCGAGGGGTTATTAACTGCAGCTTACCGCTCCGCCGTACGCACCGTAGGACCGGCACCAGGGAGGATGCACTGGAAATACAAAAAGTGAAGTGCTATACAGACTAGCGAATGTGCGCTAAAGCACAAACACATTTTGACCTTTTCATAACTGCAAGCTGGTATCTTTTTTTTTTTTTGTTCCTTTTTATTTTTTTTCATTGCTCAATACTGATGGGAAGAGTGCGTAACACCCCCCCCCCCCCCCCCCCCCCCCCCGGCCCAGCCGCATGTATACAGCACAAGTGGCATTCATTGGCTTCACTAAGGGCTTAATGATGGGGATAATGCGTGTAATGTGACATTAATTGTTAAAGGTGCATAATAACAGCCCTCAATCATGTGGAAGGCTGCCTGGCATCTAATGAGGCCTTTTTAGTCCAATAGAGTGCAGCAAGGGAATGAATAGGAGGAATTAGCTTATTGGCTATTCATGCCCACTCTATTGCCAGCTATTTAAAAGTCATTGACCATTGCTATGGAAGGAGCCCTGTGCGTCTGTGTGTGTGTGTGTGTGCATGCGTGTGCGCCCCCCCCCCCCCCCCCCCCCCCCTTCAGTGTCTATGTGCATGCTTGCGCTGGTGGGTGTGGTCCAGGGGGGGGGGCTCTTTACCTAAGATAAAAACACGGCAATAGAAATGTCAAGGGGCTTTTGTCCGTGTAGCGGGGTGCGGGAAACAAATAAAGCGGGGCGGCGCCCCCCCCCCCCCCCCCTCCTCATTACCATATGAACTGGGCCAATATGGTGGCAGTGCTGAGGTCTGGCTGCTGTCACCCATTTCTTACACCGCCTGGTGATTAATATCTTTACGATGCCATATGCAGCCCATTGCCCCCCCGCCACACACACACACACACACACACACACACACACACACACACACACACACACACACACACACACACACACACACACACACACACACACACACACACACACACACACACACACACACACACACACACACACACACACAGCCTGTTGATGGGCTGAGCCACCCACCATCCTGCTCTGACTTTAATATAGGCTAAATTGAGCACAAAAGGGGCAAGAAAAGGCAAACTTCAGCCGGCCTAATCCAGCCGCTTGGCAAAGTGCAACGACTTTAAGTCAAGCAGGGATGTTAACGCATGGTTAAAAGCTTTTCTAGATGAGGTCTAACCCTAGTTTCTGAAATGGGTTCAACACGGCATGAGGCACATGCCTTGTAGCTGTCGTAGGTGACGAGAGGGCGAACGTAACCAACGCGTTTAATTTAGACGCCACGTTGATGTAACAAAGTGGTTTGTGTTCAATAATGCAAGGCAACGTCGGCTTCCGCTTAACGTGTTGTTTAAGACAAAGAAACGCCATGCGTGTTTTTGATGCCCGCATGCAGCGCTCGCTCTTAATGTAACGCGCTTTCTCTCCGTTTAGCCTAAAGTGTTTTTGTCTCCAGCTCCCCAGCAGCCGCTAACCAGTCCCCCGGCGCTGGCCTGAATATGGTCACCCGTTGCACTTTTGTACCCCCCCCCCCCCTCCTTTTCTCCTGCTCAATAAACCAGTCTCATTAATAAGGCCCGTATTATCTGTCCGCACTAAAGCCCAGTCCATGAAGTGAATGGGCTGGGTCTTCATTGCTCTCCGCTGTCTGAGTGGAGGAGCTCATAATGGCTTCATTAAGGCAGAAGTTTCATTTGGTTGACAATGGCTTAATGGTCCGTGTGCAGTCTATTGGCGCGGGAGGAGGAGAGCTTTTTTTGATGAGCGTTTTCATTCTGGGGTCAGCCGGGGTCGTCCCAAGTGTCAGCTACCGGCGAACAAATGTGTAATTGATGTTGGGACAGCCCCGATGTGGCCCCCGCCCCAGGAAGGGAAGCAGCACCCCCTTGGCCATTTTCTCCTCTCTCATGCAACGGGCGTGATGTGCGTTGTCCCAGCCCTGCATCCCCCACCGTTGCTCCGCCTCATCACGGAAGACAACCGAGTCAAGAATGAGAGGAGGAGGAGGAGGAGGTGGGGTGGCGGGCAGGGGGGGGGGGGTATGAACGATATCCCAGAAGGAGGATACGCTTCAATTTTGGCCCTTTTCTCCGCACCGCTCTGTTTCACTTCTGCCTGCTGGTTTAATTGCTTTCCCCACACGTCGCGAAGCTGCCGTCTGATTTGTCAGTGTTTGTCTCTGTGTGCGTGTGTGCTGCAGTGGGGGGGGGGGGGGGGGGGGGCCTTTTGTCTCGTCATTTTTCACGGATGTTAAGGGAAAGTGGTCCGACACATGCCCAATGCTGAGAAGGCGGGGACACGCTGGTGGAGGTTCGGACGCGGGAGGGTATCTTAAGAGATGTGTGGGGATCTCTGTAGCAATGGTGGTCTTAAAATAGATGTCAAGGATGTCAAAGCTTTTATTTCGTGTTTAGGGGTTTTCTCTTTTTTTGTTATTATGCTGAAGGAGTGTGGTAAGATGTGACTGTTTAAGGAAATCAGAAGGGATGTGACTGTTTAAGGAAATCAGAAGGGATGTGACTGTTTAAGGAAATCAGAAGGGATGTGACTGTTTAAGGAAATCAGAAGAGATGTGACTGTTTAAGGAAATCAGAAGGGATGTGACTGTTTATGGAAATCAGAAGAGATGTGACTGTTTATGGAAATCAGAAGAGATGTGACTGTTTAAGGAAATCAGAAGGGATGTGACTGTTTAAGGAAATCAGAAGAGATGTGACTGTGTTTATGGAAATCAGAAGAGATGTGACTGTTTAAGGAAATCAGAAGAGATGTTTAAGTTAATCTGAGCAAGCTTGGGGTCCTTTGTTTTTAAAGACGTGTTGTGTCTAAGGGTCTCGTGCAGTAAGCCAGAAACGTCAATGTTATCTTATTGGAAGCAAGATAATGGTACAGTCCTATAGAGGGCGCTATAGAGCATTCACCAGTAGTCAATTTGCACAAACCATGTTGTTTTGTTGGCCCCATTAATAAAAAAAAGCTGGTGGAACCCGAACAGTAAACCTACATGTCAAACCGCACAAAGAAATCGTAATATCTTCTCGCAATATTTATAGAATCGCAATACACTTCACACCTACACTCAAAATGTGTGTGTGTGTGTGTGTGTGTGTGTGTGTGTGTGTGTGTGTGTGTGTGTGTGTGTGTGTGTGTGTGTGTGTGTGTGTGTGTGTGTGTGTGTGTGTGTGTGTGTGTGTGTGTGTGTGTGTGTGTGTGTGTGTGTGTGTGTGTGTGTGTGTGTGTGTGTGCAGGTGGGGAGACCATCAAAAACATCAAGGAGCAGTCCTGCGCCCACGTGGAGCTGCAGAGGAACCCGCCCCCCAACACGGACCCCAACGTGCGGATCTTCTCCCTGCGCGGCACCCCCCAGCAGCTGGACAGGGCTCGCCAGCTGATCGACGAGAGAGTCGGGGTACGCGTAGCCTCAAGAATCGGACCTGAGATTCATAGCTAAAATCAGACGATGGCGGGCGGGCTCGGTTCTGGGTGACCCGGCGTTTCGCTTTCTTTCGCCTCCAATTCGTTTCGGCCAATCACGTCGCTGGAGGCTGGGGGGCACCCTGTAGGCGCGGAATTGGCGAACACCAACTAGGCCAGCGGTAGTGAACTGCAGTGGCTTTCAGATCAACCACCGTGCAGACTGGCCACTGTAGAAATAGACTTTAATAAAATCACATCCGCTCACGCAAATGAGTTTCCCTTCGGTAGAATATCTCCGTAGTGAAACAGGAAACAAGGCGTGACTCCGCCCCCTTGCAGTGGCTGGTTTCCTGCCTGGGCTCTGTGCCGTCTCCCCCCAGACGTTGTGCTCTAACACAGTGGGACCGCTGGGTCCCAGATGAGGGTAGGTGGTCCCCCCCCCCCCCCCCCCATCAATGCCTTTGTCCGGCCTGATATTCATGAGTGCACATGTCAATGTGGGGAGCTGCTTAGGTTAGCGGGGTTGTTGTGGCTCTCATTGGCAGCGGGGGTTAAACATGAAGAATCTTCAAATGGACTTAATGGAGTGCACCGGCGGGCCTGCCCTCTGACCGCGCCGGTGGGGCCCTTTAAACAAAAAAGTGTGGTCCCTCAACTGTCCTCCTCCTCCTCCTCCTCCTCCTCCTCCTCCCTCTGTGTCTCTGTCTCTCCGTCTGTCTGCTCCAGGCTGCAGCGTTGGTAAACAGTGGCTTCGGGATGAATCTCTTCAGCCAGGGACGGACCACCCCTCCGCAACAGTAAGAGCTCTTGGCTGGACTTGTCTGTCCGTGGAGAGAAAGTTGCTTTCTCTTGTTTTCAACTCACTGCTGCTATTCAGGTGGACGTAGAAAACCTTGTGGCTTTCGTCAAAGAATGTCAACCGAGTAAGGATAACTTTGTCTTTGACACGGAGAGACTAAATCAGAGGAATCGGTCAAATCTAAGAACAAAATCAAACCATTTTAATTTGCTGCAGCAATTTTGCCCATCGCTGTGCCAAATTATAACATTAAAATGGGTAAATAAATGGAGTACTGTGAATAAAGTAAATAAAGCCTCTTAAATTACCTGAGCAAGTAGGGCTCTTAAACCAGCCATTAGACCTCCTGCTGATCACACACAGCAAACAGGTTATCATCAGCCATGTTTGTGTCTTTTTCCTTGTGGAAATGAGTTGCTTTGCACCAGTCCTTGTGCATGTGTTTTAATGCCTGGTGTTGAGTCGCTGAGCACCTCCTCAGTGTGTCCCTGTGTTGTCTCTGCAGAGGGCCCCAGGCCTTCGTGGCTGGAGGGTGGGGAACAACATTTCAGATATGGCAGCCTCCAGGCCAGCAGGATCAAAGTAAGAAGCACAACTGTGTGGGTGGGTGGCTGTGTGTGAATGTGGGTGGCTGTGTGTGAATGTGGGTGGCTGTGTGTGAATGTGGGTGGCTGTGTGTGAATGTGGGTGGCTGTGTGTGAATGTGGGTGGCTGTGTGAAGGTGGGTGTGTATGTGGGTGTGTGAATGAATGTGGGTGGGTGTGCATGTATAGAATATGTGTCGCTGAACACCCTTGCAGTGTCGACGGCCACAATTGAATGATCAACTTGTGGGTAGCACTGGTTCTAGGGAAAGAGTTTGGCCCTGAGAACAGAAGGCGATACATTTGGAAGAAGGGGAGGACGGTCTGTTGCGGCTCTCAAGCCACAGCCTGATGATGCTGATTGCGCTTTCCTCCGCCTGCTTTCAGATCACAATGGATCCCAGGCGGGCCAGATGGACTGGGAGCAGTACTACAAAAAGCTAGGCAAGTGTCACTGCAAAAAAAGGTTTCAGGCAATCCCCTCTTTGACGCCAATTTACCAAACCCACGGCTGCTGGCAAGTGCTCCCCACCGCCTGGTTTGAAATGACCACACACACTTGTTGCTGAAGATCCTGTTCCTTGGAACACAAGCGTAGTTCTCTTGTGTACAAGGTATCGATGTCTGAGCATTGTCCCTGTGTAGGCCAGCAGTCAATGTTCTTCCGTCCACAGGTCAGCAGACCCAAGTACAAAACACTGGGCCCGAATACAGCAAACCCTGGGGTGAGTCCAGCCCAGGTTAACCACCGTGTTGCCTTTTTAGAATGTGAGGGTTGTACTCCCAGACATTGGTTGCTGATTAACACCCCCCCCCCCCCCCCCCCCCCCCCCCCTGTAGGCCAGACGGCGGGACCTGCCTCCCAGCAGAACTACATCTCTGCCCCCGACGTGGACCTGTGCTACTGGGACCAGGGCTACAACCAGCCTGCCGTCAACTACTTCAACCAAGACGGGCCTGACACCCAGAGCAGCGGGCTGCAGGTGAGATCCCGGGACCCTAACCCGAGAAGCGCTACGTCCTCACGTGGTCGACCCAATGGTTGATGTGGTTACATGATGTACTGGGAGAGGGCGGGGTAATGCAGTGGCTTCCTTCAAGATGTTGTTCTTAAGTTTGGCTTTCTTCTCATCAATGACTCCCTTGTTTGATTCTCCCTCTCAAAACAGTCTGTCATTTTAAACGTGTGTTCTTTTGTCCTTGGCGCGTAGTGTTGCTGTTTTGACGCCTGAACACGATATCTTTGATATATGTAAAAAAACACGATATCAAGTCTGCATGGTGGTTGACGAGTCTGTGTTTGTCATTCACAGGATGATTAAAGGAGAGGACCTTGATGAGACTTGATAGACTGCAAGGATTTAAACTAATAATTCGTAACGGAACAGTTCCTAGACTCGTAACGCCTTGAAGACATTTTCCTTTCTTTCTTTTGTTCTTGGCGGGAAATGGTAGTGGTACAATTACATATACTTTAAAAGATATGTCTAAATCAGGAACTTTTAATTTGTTACTTAATACTTGTATACACCTGTATTTTTCCTGGGGAATGTCCTGGGGAGTCACTTGAACTCCAGAGCTGTGTTTTCTATAAGTTTTTCTTTTTATGATTTAGCTTTGATTTATGATTTTATTATTTAGATATTGCCAAAATGAATCCAGGGCTTGTAACCGTTCAGTGCTTTTGTTTTGTTTGTTGTTTTTCCTAATTGTGGGGCTTGGCAGTCTTGAATAGGTTCTGGTCATGTCCTGAGATGTTTATGGTGTATCTGAAATGTTATTTTTACAGATTTCAGTGAAATTAAGCTGTGATGTTTGTGTTTGTTTATTTTTTGTTACAGGTAATGTTTTGTTGCGCGGTAAATTTAATTATGTGGACAAATTCAAGGTCTGGTTTAATTCATTTTGTGTTTTGTATGCAGTTTTTCACGGTCATTTTATTGTTCTCTGGTTTATAAAAGGTGCAATATCTTATTTCAGTTTCGGAACAAAGATAGATTCTCTAATATTTTGACAGACTTTTTAACTTTTTAGATAATTTTAGTTTTACATGTATATTTTTTTGGCATAGTGCATTGTAATGGATAATTTATTTACACAGATCTTATAGTAGTTAGGGGGATGTTGCATATAGTTTGAGTTCTTTGCTATCTTGTAAAACGATGTATATATGCTAAGATATTTGACTAAATAGTTTATTTAAATCGTTTTTTCCATGGTGTCATTTTTGCAGGACGTTGTATCCCTCGTTTTTTCTTTTTCATAATGAAAATGAAGATCATGAATGTATCATTTGAAATTTGATGTTGCATCTTGCTATTGACAAAAATGATGAGATAGATTTCTGTGTATGAGGAGTTTTCCTTACCTGGACTATTCAAGACTGCAAAGCCTCCTAAATTCTAGCTGTAATTTTTATTAATGAAATATTTTATGTTAAATGATTTAAAAAAGTTTCATTTGGTACACCCACTTATTAATACCCCCCTTTTGAGTCCACTGTGTGAAATCAATGTATTGTTGGACTTGCTAATTACATGTTTTTCTCTGTAATGTGACCTAATATAAGTTCCATTTTGTAAAAATAATTACATAGTATTAACTACATTTATCAATGAAAAGGGATATAATTAAAAAATGTCCAATTTAGTTTTTTTCCCCTTGTGTACAGTTAACAATGTATTAAAAAAGAATCCACACTATACCTTTTATTGTGTACTGATAATCAGATCTTTTTCTTATGCCATTATGTTTTGTTTTTGAAGATACAAATTGTTAGTTATCTTGCATAGCATCTAAAAACGTTAACGGTACTGTTGTTTATACTAACAGATTGTGTTCTATACATAAAGAATATATAGGTTAATTGTCTTTGTTTTATAAACGGAAAATATATATTTTCTTTAGCACGTTGCCAGATGAAAAATTCCAATAAATTTTCCGCAAGCATCGGTTGTGGGTGAAGTAATTATCTAATATACTTTGAATGCCAACCGCAACATACTAGAACCCTCTTCACATCATTGTATGTAGGCCGCGAGAAGACTGGAAGTGTTGCAGTGTTTGACAGAAAGATCATCAATCAATACGTTCTACTAAATGGTCAGAATACATAAGATAAACTTTATTGTCATTGCAGAGAATAAAACAAACTTGGACAACTTTATTTGCATCCATATGTCACACAGTCCCTCAAATGTCCAACACAGTCGCTCAGGATTGATTAAGTATTCGTTTCTCCACCCCTCATCAAACACTGTTGAAGTGCAATTATTAAGTAATTATCATTTTTTTGCATTTCCTAAAGCAAAGTTGGTAAAAACGTCCACATTTTCATGGCAACATAAGCTGTTGCCTCATGAATAATTCCCCTTGTCTATCATATGAGCGTCATCAAGATGACAGACATGGCTGTTTGATCAGAGATTATGCCTCATGCTCCAGCATGAATAACATGCTGTCCATGCTCCTTTTCATACAAATACGTAGCTGTAGGCTGTTAAATGCTTATTTAATTTGTAGGTTTTAAAGGTTTTCCTTGTCTGGCGCATCCACTGCCCAATTCCCTGATATCCTCTCGCCACCTCTCTTCCAGGTTGGGCGACATGTCTTGCCTGTATCCCTGCAAGCAGCTTTCTTTATTGTCTCACATCATGGCTCTCAGCGGGGGGTGCCTCCAGCCTCACACTTGCCCCCTCTCATTGATGCTCCGCAGCTGTTTCCAAATCCACGCCTTGATTTTGATCCTCTTCCTCTGTAATGTGTTGTTGGTCCGCGCGGACGGCTCTGGCCCGGTGGTCCCTTGTGGCGGAGTCATTTCGCTCTCTCTGCCAAAGCCCCTCCCACACCGAGACGGAGGATTCAAAGCGTTTGTTTACTTAATTATCTTGTCAATTAGGATATTTTTAGATCACGCATTAGCCTGCATATGGTCAACGACGCAGTTGTGTTACGTTTTTTTTTTCTTGCTGATTTTTTAAAAGACGAAAAATGATCATCTCCCCAGCTGTATTCATATAACAATATCCCAAAACGCGTGCATCAACTGTGACGTCAGAGGCTGGTAAATGGCCAATTCAAAATTATAATAGTGAGGGGATGTTTACCAAGCAAACAATTAACGTTTGCCTATATCCTATGTTAGTTTGGTTCAATTTGATTTGCTCATAGGTTAAAGATTTATTTTCATTGCACTTAAGCTTGCCTGTCATTACTTGAGGCCTTGTTAAATACTTCACAATAAAGGTATGAACTCTGCTGTCGTTATACATTAGACGAATATCAGTTAGGGTATAGGTCTACTGTTGTTTATGGCGATGAATTGCTGTTGTCGATTCAATAATCCTCATTGATCTGTTAAGTGTCTTCCCTGTGCATTAACTATACATCAATGGCACCGATCGTGAAATGTACTATTTTCAGAAGCAGCCATTTTATTAACGAATGTTCCATTTAGCCTTCATCTTAGTTTATATTAACTACCTTTGAACACAAATCGCCATTTTACAAAAAAGAAAAGAAAAATCAAGATATATGGCCTATAGGCCTAGTTTTATTTTTGCGCCAGAAAACACAAATGTCAGTGGAGTGCAGGCCGTCCAGCCTCTGCTGCCCTTTAAAGCGCAGGGGAAAGCCTTTTTTGGGGAGGGACTGCACCTCTCACCTCTGCAACAGATAAGCCGAGCTACAGTATCCCAACACCCCGTGACATCGAACGTAATCTCTTTTTAATGGGCCTTACGGAGGCTCCCGCGAGACTTCCTTGCCATAGACTTCCAGCTGTTGAAAAAATAAGAGAAAAAAAAAAAGGGAAGTGAGTGATGTTGGGACGTTTCATTATTGGGATAGAGAGAGCTCCTTTGTAAATGGGAGGCGATTTATTCAAATACATCTTTTTTTAATTTTTTGCTCCCCTTTAGTGATATCCAAAAGGCTGTACGAGGAAAATGCCCGCTTATGCCTTTGCTTTAATAAGGCACAACAAAAGCGAAATAAACCAAGTTGTCATATACCCTACAAACTACTGATTTCTTTAGATATTTTTTTAAACATTTGGAGAAAATATTTCTAACACTTAAAGACTTCTGAAAAGAAAATCATGGCCTATTTTAGTTAGCGACTATTAAAATTATTTATTTAAATTGTATTTACTTTAGGCTAAATAGGCCTAACAAAATTGCGTTAAAAATTATTTTAGTCGAATATTGTAAATAACATTTTAAGCAAGCAAAGATTAATGGGCCACAATAACGCATTAGTCAAAGCCGTGGCTATTTTCTTTCTTTTATTTAATGTTAATAAGCCTTGATAAGCATAAGCTTTGCAATTTATTCATAATCAAACGCTTTTCTTTGATAAATTTCCCACCAACTCTTTGAAATAATACAATTACTACATTCTTTGTGCAATAATTGTCAATCATCCACAATAAATTGATAAGCTTTAAATACAGAATAATAGTTTAAATAGTTTTACAATGGAACGGCTAAGCGGGGTGATTTGCTATTGCTGACATGCCTCAGGCTTTACCAGCTAGAAATAATAGCGTAGGTTAATGCCTAAATAAGCAAATCAAATCCATGCGTTACCCCAATTCAATTCATTTAATTCATCTTTAATAAAGAGCGGTCCGGCCCCCTGGCCCCGCCATTTAGCAGGGATTTGTGCAATGAATGCAATAAATGTAAATCAATCTAGATGAGAAATCCCATTCACACACGAGAGATATTTCATCTGGGAAAAAAGGAGACAAATGTAGGAGGAGCCCACTCATAAAAAGCAGCTGTTTCACAGTAATCTTTTTTCGTGCCCTGTCACTCACCTTGCCTTTTCACACTTATCTGCGCTCCAAAAAAAAAACCTCTCCTCTATTGTATTTACTTGTACCATATCTTCTTTCCCATTACATTGCCATAGTCCATATTCGTCCAGAGAGCACAACTTGCCCATTTCTTCGGACAATCCCCCTTGTAGTTGTTGGAGTGAAAGAGGAGTGCATGGATGTCAAATTGCCCTCAGAACACCATGCAAGATTGATTTGCAGCACTTTTCAGGCCCCTGACATTACTTGGAGGGGAGCTGAATAGGAAACCCGCAAGCCCGGGATGAAATAAAGATGTCCTCTCTGCTGGAAAAGGAGGAAAACTACCCATTTAGCCCCAGTCCATCAAGCCCGAAAAATAGGCAAGAGAGGAAAAAACACAGAGGACTGTGACTATTGAAAAGAAAAGGGCCGTATATACTCATCCAAACGTTGTCACAATACCGGGGTACTAAGAACAGCCATGAATAATAAACCGCTTACCTCAACAAGGGCTGCAAAAGTGAACCACGTCAAAGCAGCTTTGCATTTTTTGCATGGGAACAATGCTGCAAAAGCACGCTGGCCTTGTTTCTATTCTGCTGTTCCCGCGCTAACGCCACACAAAAAATTAATATTGCCCCCACATGAATAAGAAATGCCTGAGAAAAAAACTTAGGAGCTACTCCCAGAACCAATGACCCCATTTTGTTGACAAACTATCAAGATCATGTTCTGCATTCTCACTTTAGCACTGGTCGAATGGCAGCGGGTTGTGTGAGTAGCCTATCTTTCCGAAAACTATAATTTGGACGTGTTAACACACATATATATATATATACATATATAATATAATTTTAAAGTTGTATTTTGAGATGCAGGAATAACGAAACACAGCAACGATAAGGAAAAAATGAGATATATAGCGATAGGTTTGTCTTTTATTCCACAGTTGTATACATTTAATTGAATTATAACATCTGAAACAAATTCCTTCGCCAATGCATTTGCCGAAGTCCATGAGCAACAATCGGAACAATAATTAGATTTACAAAAAGTGCAAAGTCAATGTTATGTTTCCATATTGTTTGTTGAAGACCTCTCTGTCTGTCTGTCTGTCTGTTTGTCTGTCTGCCTGTCTGTCTGTCTGTCTGTCTGTCTGTCTCTCTCTCTTTCTCTCTCTCTCTCTCTCTCTCTCTCTCTCTCTCTCTCTCTCTCTCTCTCTCTCTCTCTCTCACGCGCACACGCACACACCGAGCGGTTATTGTGGAAAGGAGAGAGGGGCCTGAGCGTTTTTCCTAGTGGTGCAACAGGAAGGTCCACGCGATAAGGGGGAGTGTCATTAATAAGTAATTAGACAGGGGGTCACACCAGCCACTTATATAAGAGAACCTCGCCGCAAGGCACCACAACATTCTCCACACACACCGGCGGAGGGGGAAGGACTGAAGCCCCTTTTACGCACATAGCCTACACGTTAACGTTTGCAACAGACGCATTTGAAATATGGGCTCCGTGTTGCCAGTAGATGCCCTGGTGCTCAAGTCTGGATTTAAGTGTCAGAGTCACTCGCTGTCCGACATCATCACCTCAGACATTCTGCACAGCTTCCTCTACGGGAGATGGAGGAACGTGTTGGGGGAACATCTTATGGAAGAGAGACAGAACGCCATCAGTCCCAAAACCGCCTTCACGGCCGAGGTGCTCGCGCAGTCTTTTGCTGGAGGTAAGGCCCGAAGTCTCCACACATTATTGGGCATTTTGCCAAAGTTCTGGACCGTTCATTTGGTTCCGCATTCATTTTGCAAAGTGGCCTATTGCTAGACACACGCGTTACGGTGTTTGCAAATGTTATTCCTTAAATGCGTTGAGGTTATAGTCGAATCAGTTTCAACATTTAGAAATAGTTATTTGTGTAGACGATAATTATAATTTTGTTGCAGAACGCCTTTTGCATAGTCTATAGGCCTTAATATAGGAATAAATGGCATTATATCTATTTTTTTATGTGCAGGTATAGGATAATGTCTCAGAAACTAAATACTAATTTATTTGCATATTTTATTATATTAATTAAACGGTATATAGGCCTATATATAAATAGCTTCTTTTAAATTTCTTTTTTTTCCTGTATTATTTTCTAATTTCTCATTGTTGAACGCGCTTCTCCACTCGGGTTCTTCAAGGGCTGGCGAGCGCGGCGCCGCTGCCGACTGAAGGACGAAGAGTTTGAAATGAATTTGGTTAACTTTGCGCTTGACCTGGGAAAGTTTCCACTTAAACCTCGCGGGGTAGAAAGGATTCCTTTCTTTGAGATGTCCTGGGTTTTTATCCGGCATTCATCAATCTCCGGACAGTCTCTTTTCCTGTGTTGGCAGCTATGGGGCTCTCTCGCCTTCCCCTTTCTCTCGCCTTAAAAGATTGCTGTTCCTCGCATAATGCACCGTGAAGGCTAATTCTAATGCTATTCATAGCATGTCAACCATCTAATCGCCTTTCCATTTTTTTGTTTAAGAAATTCCTTGGTCTTTTTTTTTTTTAAACAAGTCCAGGTTTCATTCACTGCAAATTTATTGCTACAAAGTTCTTAAAAGGATAATGAATTTGGAATTAGCCGTTTCTTTTCCAGTGCGGTTTAATGAATATCACATCTGAAGCGTGACAAATTGCTGGACCCTAGGAAATAGAAGACCATTTAACCCGCATTTGGTCATTCTTTTCGCAGTCCACCTCCAAAAAATGGCTTTGATTTCAACATTAAAGAAGCGCATGAGACATTTTTTCTTTCTCATGTGAATGCGGACGAAAATGCTTTCCGAAAGGGTTTCTCTGGAACAAAAACGTCCACTTCACAGGGCCTACAGCTAATCGAATTAAACGGGGGATCGGGTGTTCAGCTTAATATTTGGACAAAATAAGATCCAGTCCATTTACCTCTTTCAGGACTTTTCTAAAATCCTATTTCCCGAAAAATAAAAAGCTCTGGCCTTTTCACCCTGCCGAAATCTCAACGCAACTCATTCACACAATTTTCATTTAGCGGGTCAAAGGTCATGAGACCTTACTATGTCATGGCAAATTAATTAATTAATAATAAAAATAAATAAAAAATATATAACAAAAAAAATAAAAATAAAATATATATGTATATAGAAAACATGTTCACGAAATCATCATTCAACAAGTTGACCCTACAGGCCTATTGCTAATTTTTCAATGCCAATATGAATGATTTCCCCCTTATGCCATTTCTTTGCCAGAGGTGCAGAAGCTCTCCAGCCTGGTGCTCCCCAGCGAGGTGATCATCGCCCAGAGCTCCATCCCTGGCGAGGGCCTGGGCATCTTCTCCAAGACCTGGATCAAGGCCGGTACCGAGATGGGCCCTTTCACGGGCAGAGTGTTGTCCCCAGAACACGTGGACTTGCTGAAGAACAACAACCTCATGTGGGAGGTGAGCTATGACCCGCCATGACGTATAGCCCTATGTAATTAACTCTCAGACAATTGTGTTTAATTTAAAACACAATTGTGTTTAATTCAAATTGTGTTTAATTCAATGGGATGTGATATGCGTCTGACACCAACAGGTAGAGGCTGTTTGGTGTCAAATACGTTGTTTGGACACATTTCCAAAATGGTCCCCCACATTAAAACACTGCCTACAAACGTCAAATGGACAAACTAACTCTAAGCCTTACCCCGCCCAGGTGTTCAATGAAGACGGCACGGTGCGCTATTTCATCGACGCCAGCCAGGAGGATCAGCGTAGCTGGATGACGTACATCAAGTGCGCGCGCAACGAGCAGGAGCAGAATCTGGAAGTGGTGCAGATCGGCAGCGGCATTTTCTACAAGGCAGTAGAGGTAGGCGTCCGCACAACTTGAATTTTGTAAAACACCATTCAAAAGGTTTCATCCGAGATTAGAACAATCCAAATGATAACTAATATGGTAACCAGACGAACAAACCGACAATGTGTGTGTGTTGCTGAAATGTCTTTTGATTGCATTAAGTGAAATCTCTAAAACTACAACAACGGCCGCGCGTCGCGTCAGGTTTTTCTAGTGAGCTAGAGGAGAACAACTTCTCGTCCAGCTGTAGAACAGCGTAACCTGTTGGCCAGCGACGGGAATGGCAAACCCAGTGTTCCGACGCACTGCATTTTAAAAACCTGTTTGTTCCTAATTGTAACGTTGTTGTTGTTTTTTTCCTTCCTTTTATTTTCCCCCCAGACAATCCCTCCCGACCAGGAACTCCTCGTCTGGTACGGAAACACCCACAACACATTCCTGGGCATCCCTGGTGTCCCAACCATCGAAGAAGAACAGCAGAAGAAGACTCGAAATGGTGAGACCTTTTCCCCATAAGGATCCATTAGATATAATGCTCAAGGCAATGGAAAAGTCTGAGATTGTTCTGATTTGATATCCAATGCGGGATACTTATTTAGTTTCACTGGTCGTCAAATAACACGTGTCTTATTGCGTGTTTTTCCATCAGAGGACTCCCATTCCTGCGATGGCTCCACCTCGTC
Source organism: Lota lota (assembly GCA_026745465.1). Lineage (NCBI taxonomy): Eukaryota > Metazoa > Chordata > Actinopteri > Gadiformes > Lotidae > Lota > Lota lota. The sequence continues at coordinate 447,323 of JACYXH010000652.1, forward strand.
GTGCTCCCCATCCTCCTCCTCCTCGTCCTCGTCCTCGTCCTCGTCCTCCTCTCTGCTGACCAGCAGCGGGCGCATGCGCTGCGTCATCTGCCACCGCGGCTTCAACTCGCGGAGCAACCTGCGCTCCCACATGCGCATCCACACGCTGGACAAGCCCTTCGTCTGCCGCTTCTGCAACCGCCGCTTCAGCCAGTCGTCCACGCTGCGCAACCACGTGCGCCTGCACACGGGCGAGCGGCCCTACAAGTGCCACGTGTGCCAGAGCGCCTACTCCCAGCTGGCCGGGCTGCGCGCGCACCAGAAGAGCGCCCGGCACAAGCCCGCAGTGGCGGCGGCGGCGGCGGCGGCGGCCCTGTCGGACCCGCCCACCCGGGCGTCTCCACCTCCTCCGCCCCAGCTAACGAGCACCGCGGGCAGCATGAGCAGCAACCTCCATCCCCCCCACCACCACAACCACAGCCACCACCACCACCACCGTCACCCCCAGATACCCATGGTGCACCACCACCACCACCACATCCCCACCATGGTGCTCTGATCACCCCCACAGAGTGGGAGTCGAGACAACATTGCACTTTAGGGCTGTAGGCAGGGACGTTGAGGAGGAGCTGTCATGAAATGAGGATGGATGTGATAGGTCCATCGGTGGTTTAAGACATTCTAATTGGTTGCCTTATTTGTTTTCCAAGTTTGTTGTTTTTTATTATTTCCAATTCCCAACTGAAAAAAACCCCACAAAGTCTTTGTGATGGACAACGCAGTATAAAAACTCGGGAATATTTTTAAAGATGTTTTTGTACATTTTATTTAGCATTCTAAACAGATGTCTTGTGTTTATATAAAAAAAAAAGCATATCAAATATGAGATATTTTTGAATTTTAAATCGTCCTTCCCAGCTCAGGCAAATTGTACATGGTTGCAAACTGAAGGAAGGTGCAGGAATACAGCAGCAGACAGGTAGAAGCCCCAGTGTACATTCCCAGTCATATTGCATCATTCCGCCGCGTGTAAAACTGTCACTTTATCTTTGTACAGTCTGCATTCGGATTGCAGCATTTGTGTCATTTCAAAACGTTATTGTAATGTACATATGAGTGTAAATATATTTGTGCTTTCCTATATTTTAAATAAATCATGATATAAACAAAAGAGGTGTGTATGTCATCATGAAAGAGAATTAAAGGAAATATTATAAAAATACATTGAAGAAAAATGATAAAACACGCAACAAGGAACTTGGAATGACAAAGTGTATGATTGATAGTCATACACAATTGTGTTGTGGGATGAATTGACGTGGTGTGTGTGTGTGTTAGAGAGAGAGAGAGAGAGAGAGAGAGAGACATTGTTTATAAGATACTGTGATTATAACTTTTGATTTACATCAACACCTTTTAGCCTTATTTCAACCAGACAAACGTACACTTGTCCCTTCATTAACCACAGTTTCGTTTTTGTTCTTTTTCTAACAATGACAAAATATGAATGATCGATTTCCCATTGTTAAGTGTGAAATGGTTTGAACTGATCATTACTCATAAACTGATCATATATCGTTTACTCTATATTGTATAGTAACATGAATTGCTCTCTCAATTTATATGTATTCCTTCATCTCTATAATCTTCAATAAATAAATATGTAAGAGGTTAAAACAAACACAAAATAAACGATAAACTTGAATTAATATTTAAAAGAACATATACACAACTTTGCTTTTACATTAGCAATAGGCTGTTCATCTTACACAACTATAAGCATTTAAAACGTCCTTTTAAAGTTGTTGAATTCCATGGCGTTAACTTAATGGGCACCTCTCATTCATAATTACTTCACTACTACTACTTTTTCCATTAAAATAAGTCTATAGTGAAGCGCCTTTGGGCAATAGTTCCACGAGATGTCGCCAGAGAATCGCAGATAAACCGAGGCCACCAAGCGAAAATCCGGCTCGAGTGACGGCCAAATGAACGGATATTAATTGTTGTTGTGGTTGCAGTTTTTTGTGTTTTTTTTTACGTTGAATTAAAAATTCTTAACTATTTACGAATTACAAATCAATATAGACATATACATATAAAACGTTTTATTTTTTCAGTTCTTCAGGACTTTGACGTCGTTTTGCGGGATTGCGTCACTTTCAAGCGCCAATACAATTCATTCAATGAGAAACATTCAACGAAGCCGTAAGCATGGCTGTTGACATGAGATTGCCAACTTTTCGCAGCGATTCACGCTCAATCTCTCTTTTTGATCGTAAAGTGAACAAAGATCTTGTCGTTCCAGGGGATGTAATCACAACAGATACAGGCTTCATGAGGTTCGTAGCAATGTACAAGTTATATACGTGTTGTGATTGATGGAGTTGCTAACATTATTAGCTCAAATTCATTGTTTTATTCTTGATCTCCAGGGGCCATGGCACGTACCTTGACGATGATAAACTGACAGCTTCAGTTGCGGGAGAAGTAGAGAGGGTAGACAAACTGATTTGTGTAAAACCTCTTAAGACCAGGTATGTGAACCATTGATGATGTGGTAATGGACATCCGTTACCCTTCATATGTGTACTTAGTTACCAGTGCATGATACACGTTGGGTTAAGTTTAGTGTTCATAATTCGTATTCTGTGGTATAATTAATCAAACACATTGTAGGTTTACTGTAAGTTTCTATTTCAAACTACAGATTTAATGGGGAGGTTGGAGACGTCGTTGTCGGTCGAATCACTGAGGTAAACAAACGTTTTTTAATTCAAAGGGCCAAAATGTTTGGCCCTTTGGATATCTTCAGAGGATTTGATTAAGATGTGTCCGTTAGTGAGATGGAATTATATATATATATATATTACATACTGTCCATTAGGTGCGTCAAAGTGTTGTTTGAAAATGTGTTTTCAGGTGCAACAGAAACGGTGGAAGGTGGAGACAAATTCCCGGCTGGATTCAGTTCTCCTGTTGTCGTCTGTCAATCTGCCTGGTGGAGAGCTGGTTCGTTGCTTAACTTGTAAAGCACATATGCAGTACTGTACCGGTGTCATTGATTTAGAGGCAGCGTTTTTATGAAGAGCTAGAACATTGAACAGTCTATATTGTGAGCTTGGGGAGCACAATTGGACAAGTGGGCTTGGGGTGGAGAAAATATCGATGTCATCATTGTCTTGCCGTTATTTATTCATTTTAGAGAAGAAGATGTGCAGAGGATGAGCTGACCATGAGAACATATCTACAGGAAGGAGATCTCATCAGTGTAACCTCCCGTTCATTCATTACAAACCACAATATGATATAGTAGTATACAATATACTGTTAAAGTTGTCATGCTGTACTTGTATAGGTGTATGCTGCTGATCATTACAGCGCCTGACTTCAACATCCAGTTTGCTTGGTTTGTCTGTTCGTTCTTTAGGCAGAGGTGCAGTCAGTCTATGCAGATGGAGCACTGTTGCTCCACACTCGAAGTTTAAAGTATGGAAAAGTAGGTTGTTGCAATTATACAGTACAGTTATTATTTAATATTGTAATTGAATGAATCCACAAATTAATTAGCATGATACATGCTTTTTTTTGTTAAATAAATGTTTTTTATTAATACTTCATGAGTTTAACTCAATACAAATTCCCACAAATATGGATATTCTAGATTAATATCCTATATTACTACTACTTCTTACTATTGTAATAATGTAAATCTAATTAGACCTTGTTTGAATATATCTAATGAAAGAAGAACCAAATAGTTTTCATGTTCTCCTCAACATTAGCTGGGGCAAGGAGTACTTGTCCAGATCTCTCCATCGCTGATTAAAAGACAGAAGACCCATTTCCACCACCTTCCTTGCGGAGCCTCCATCATCCTGGGCAACAATGGCTTTGTGTGGCTGTACCCCACCCCAGGCCAGCAGGACGAGGAAGCCGGGGGCTTCTTCACTAGCCTGGAGGTGAGAGATTGACCTGTGAAGCGCCAACAATGACAAGTCATTGCATAATAGCGAGCAAAACCAAGAAGGTATGATTAAATACCAGTAGTTTCAATGTTATTCTAGTGGGACCAAAATGTTTTGTTTTGACGTTGGGATGCACTGATATCGGTTTGTAATATTGTTATCGGTAGATGGCGTGAAAACGTTCTTGCTATTTCATAAAAAAATAAATTCGTCCCATGCCGATGAGAAGAAAAAGATATATGATATATAAAGATGGATGTTGATGATGTCATGACTCAGTGACGAATAACATATAATACAATATTGGTATCCGCCAGTGAATCTCACAGCTGTGCCAGTACATGCAGTGGTTTAGGGTTAGGGTTAGTAGTTTAAATCGTTCCATGTCCTTTTGTGTTCTCCTCCTTTCAGCCCATCTCCCTGTCTGACCGGGAAGTGATCTCACGGTTGAGGAACTGTCTGCTCGCGCTGTCGGCACATAAAGTTCTCCTATATGACACCAGTGTTCTCTACTGCTATGAGGTCTCTCTTCCACAACAGGTGAATCAGCCAAGACTCACTTTGAATGAAAATAAATCCACTTTTTGTGTACCAAAACATAATTGTACCCAAAAGGACATGATCTTTTTTTTTTATCATATTCATGATATTCTTTTATTTTATTTTATTTTTTAGTTTGGGTCACCTAAAGGCTCTATCATGTTTACTTGTCTTCGCAGGTCAAGGACATCTTGAAACCAGAAGTGATGGAGGAGATAGTGATGATGACACAGCAGAAATTAGTCGAACACGAGGGTTAAAGCATTGACCCTCTGCCCACATCATCCCTCTGATTAATGTAAACAAGCCTTGCCTGCATTCAGAGATTAGGAAACAACGCAACCCAAGATGGCCAGAAATGAATCTTCATTCCAATTCAACATGAAGATGTGCTGAATTTAGTTGATGACCAAAAGTTTTCAAGGATATACAGTTTGGCAGGAACATTTATCAAAACAAATGCACCATGTAGGTTTTTTATTTTATGAAATGTTTCATATATGAAAACGATTGATCTTTCCTGATTTGTTTGTAAGCAATAAATCTGTTTTTCATTAAATGTATTTGCGAAAGTGTTATCCAACAAATTCAAAACTACAGAAATAAGTTTATCCTTACTCAGTTTAATGAAATATTACTCCAATCGCTTTGTTTGTTTTGATAATTAGGGAAATATATTTACAAATTCACGATTTAATGATTTTCTTTCATGCAAACATGTTCTCCTTAATCACTGTGGAGTATGTCAGGGTGAAAATCCAATCATTGACGCAATCCCAGGATCCAATGGATTCCAATGGTCTAACAAAAATGTTGCGAGCCAGTCGCACAAGGTACTAGCCCACGCACGTTCTGTGACGTGGAGCGTAGCCCCACCCACATATTTTACCAAACCAGCTTGCGTATGGAAATATGGCGGCCCTAGCGACGACTATTCGGCCAAACTTTATCTCTGTTATTTACACGTGAGTCGAATGAGTACATATAAGACCCGAGAGGCTTCTCAGGAATAGTTTGCCAGCTGTATACGTGGGGAACGTTTTGCACAAACGGCCCATACAGCGCTGTAGCTGACTCGAGAGCGGTTCCCCCCCGAACCCGTATCCCTGATTTGTGCCCGGGTCCGGGTGCACGGACCGGAGCTCTGCAGGACGGAAAGAGTGGATACGGAAGTTTGCAAACTAATTGAATGCTAGTGTTGGATGGACAGATTAACACCGCTTCTTCATTACGGAATGCTGACATGTTCCGAGGGCTGAAGTGCGTTGTGCGATACGAGACAGTCTACGATGTCTTGATAGTAACCCAGCGGTAACCAACTGTTGAATCAACTGTTCCGAAGTGCATTTCAACTGTGTCGCGCTGCACACCACCAGCTAACGTTAGCTTCTATTGCTATCTCCATGATTAGCTTTAAGTAGCCAGCAATGTAAACCAGTGGCTGGGTTTTAATATAGACGATATATACATTGTGTAGTCAGTCGACAACTAACTTACTGTACGTTATGAAATGTTTGACAAGTTCAGTGGACACTTAAGATTATGTGATCACTTTCGACAGGGATTTGATATAGCGAGCAGAGATATCGTTGTCTTTAAAGTAATGTTTTTTCCCCCAGGTTTATTTATTAAGCTATAGTTATTAAGTCCACAACTCTGAATGCCATACTTGCCAGTCAGCTAAACTCTTCACATTTGATAGTATGATCAGCAATGCAGCAGTTGAGCAAAATCAGTTAGTTTGACAGGTAAATTGTATTGATTATAGAGAGAAAAGTAAAGAATAACGTGAGTCAAATCCAATAGGAAAAAACCTGGGCAACCATGGGCAATTTAGAACCAGCGTGCAACATTGCAGTATGTGGACCTAAATGTGATAATGTGGAAGCAGTAGCAGATGCACTCTTGTAGCTGTTATTCTGTGTCACTGATGGTTATTGCTTGGTCATTGGCCTTTCATTTACTGTGGCTATAGTTCAACGTTGTGCCAAAGTACTGTGGTCTTATTTTCCAAAAGCCATGTCTATGGAGAACAGGCATTCAAATCTACCTTGCGGTCTTTCCAAAGAGCTTGAATGCATTTGCACTCTTCGAAAGCCACATAGCGGTCGTGTCGGACATCATCCCTGAACCTGGATGTTTTTTTCCCCCAGATGCAAAGACTGTCAGTTGACCTCTCTCTCCTCCATATGCCACTTATGTTTGATTTAAAGAAGTGCAACCACAACTTGCAGGATTGACCCTCACTACCCGAACCCCCAGGAGAGCCTAGACCCAGCCACGGAAGGGGGCTTTGGTTTTCCCCAGAACCCCTCCTGTGCCTAGTGCCTGTCAGACTGAGCAGGAGCGCAGGTTGTGCCTGTCAGACTGTGAGCAGGGGCGCAGGTTGGAGTCCCGGCTGCCGCCTGGCACCCTGCCCTTATGGGGCAGCAGCCGGGGAAGTTTGTCGGGGACCAGAGGAGACCCAGTCTGCCGGCCTTCATCAAGAGCGGGAAGAGAGAATCGTCACGCCATGGGCCTCACCACTGTAATGTTTTTGCTGTGCATGGTAAGTGAAAGCTTCTGATCCTTATGCAGCGCTTACGGAATAACCTCTTTAAGTCTGCCTCTTTATTGCTGGTGTGTTAATGTTCCTCTGAGTAGCGCTCTCAAGGGGTTCCATTACACTAGACATTACACAAGTCCTTTGAAATGGACTACCATCAACTACAGTATTGCAATAGCTGTGCTATTACAATACTTTTACTCACTAGACCACGTCCTTAAGATGACTGGAGCGGTGTTTATGCTAGTCAGAGCTGGAGCTTATGGTAACGGTCCCAACAGAGCCTGCAAAGCTGTGTAGGAGGCTGATACAGTGTTAAGATAATCGGTGGATCTTTAAAAAGTACAGATTTGACTCTTTACTTATCTTTGTATACTGCAAAAGTGGAATTTCGGATGCTTCTAAAACGGAACCCCTAAGTTGCGGTCATAGGATGAAACCAATATCTGATACTTTGATAGTTTGATGCTTCAGCGTTTTAAAGACATACTCTCCAATTAAATCTCATTGTAAATACGGCCACAATATCTCTGCGACACTCGAGTTAATCCGTGGCAAAGTGGAATGTGACACAAAATGGTAAAATAAGACCTGTGTTCATTGTACATCACCTAACACCACATCACAGTGTGGTGTTAGAGCCGGCACCATTCCTTTTTAAGTCACTGGATGGGGTAGGTCAGAAAAACCCCAATAATGATCCATAAGTTGATTCCCATTTTTGTGAACGGGTCACTAATAGGAGCTGTATTTACCGTCACCCCCCCAACTACAATTTGTTTTGCAGGATGAGCTATAAAAGGGGATGTGAGTCACAGCGCAAGCTGAGGACAATGTCAGCACATGCTCAAAGAAATTTGCAGTTGCCTAGCTCTTCCTGGTGAGTCTAGCATGGGACTGACTAGGCTAGAGCTATAGGCTAGGCTAGGCTAACCAGCGCCATGATCATTCTCGCCCGGCAGGTTTAGGTCTTTACTTGCAGCTGCCTGAGAGAAAGACGGAGGCACTGTTGGGCAAGCAAAGACCTGTCCTGCATCTGGCCTCTCGCCCAGGCACCTCATACACTGTACAGTATGGTGGGACTCTCTCGCTCTGGTTATACAATGGATCAGCTTCAAGACCTTGTGACTTCTTTACTAACCTGTATGTTAGACTGTGTTTTATAGTAGTAGTAATCGTATTTTAGTAGCTTAAGTCATACACACGTTATTATAGACTATAATTAGCCTAAAAGAGGCAGTGATCTCTTAAAAATGTGTATTAATGTAAATCATAATAATCTACTCCTCTTTAGTGCACATCAATAAGTAAAACTAATAAAGTGTAATTTCTTTTGATAAGCTGTAGATGTATAATTTGAATAAGTCAGACTAGCAGCGTAGCAAATATCATCAAAACCCACTTCACACAGACTTAAGCCGGAAGTAGAAAACCTCCTGTATTTTACAGAGTATTCCCCCCGCTTAACAGTACTTTCACATCAACTTTACACATTTTACTATTGTTTTTAACGAAAACTACGTTATTTTAACTAGAAAAAGGGGATTTTTGAGGTTTACGTACCCTTTAATAAGCAATATCATGGAATTGTTTGTCTCAGTAATGTGGCAGGTAAACCTTAGCGTGAAACCTAATGTAGGCATTCATGTTCTGTTCCTGTGCGTGATTACCGGGCAATGTTTTGGAACGGTTTGAGGAAATGAAAGTGCTGTTAAAGTGTTTTTATTTGAAACGTTAGTGATCCTCATTTACTTCCTGCCCTCCACTGGAGCTGGCTTACACAAGAAATAGGAAGTGAGCGTAGGATTTGAAAGGTTGAAAGTCGAAGGGCAGAAGTTGGTCCATTTGCTGGGATTGCTTATTAAAATTGGGACGTTTTTAAATGCACAAAGCAATAATGATCATGTTGTGATCCAGTCATTAACCTAACAATGGAAAAGAAAAATGCAGTGGAACGGTTTTTAGAAAAACATTGATATTAGTGTATTGGTCTATATTAAGTTTGACTGAGTTAAAAGTAACATGTCAATGTTGTTGGACCAGCCACACTATTAAAGAGGACTGAAATTACCCCATTGGACTGCATTGTTATTTGGCTATCTCGATATTTAGGTTAAACTAATTTACTAATGACTATCCTTCGGAAGTTAGGATGTTGCTTCAACAGATAGACTGTTTTCTTACTATGTTATATTATGATTTTATCTTGTTATGTTTTATTATGTTACTATGTGCACCAATGTGGTTTCATTCAAACCATCGAAGGATTTGAAGGTCGAAGGGCAGAAAACCATGCAACTCGTAGGAATTGCATCAAAGGAACAATTGTGAAATGTTTGTTTAGGATTCAAGCAAACATGTAGGTTATTGAGTCGTTATCAATTTAGTCTGTAAATTGACTGGGTTTCTGGTGAGTGATTGTTTAGTTGGAGTAGTTGATAAGGAGGAAGGATATGAGATTGGAATAGAACAATTCTACCAACTGTTTTGCTTTAATGAGCTAAAATAATGCCCGTTTCTCTTTCAAATCTGTAGCAATAAATAGCAAAGAGAATACAGAGAAGTACAGAGAAAATTGCGCCTTTGCTCTTCAGCGTCTTCTACATGATTAGTAAAAGTCCTGGGGAAACCATGGGGAAGTTTGGACAGTAAGGAGTTTGACCTTTCCTAACCAATCCAATGTCCTGAGAGGCTACACATATGTACAAAATATTCATGGCTGAAGTGGCAGGCAGCAAGAAGACTCCAGTAAAACATGCTTGATCATGCGTCACACTCTTTGACAAGGAAAAAGGTTTTAGAATCTAGTTTATAAAGCTCATTTGTTTGCATTATGCCAAGGGGGTAACTGACTGTCTGTTTAAATGAACAACACTGTGTTGTATCTTTTAATGTTGCTTGGAGTTAATAATGTCTTACCAGTTACCATATCTGAACTGAACATGGAAAGTAAAACAAACTATTGCATTTTAGATAGATGTACACTTTCATTGGTCTACGTAGTGTTTTTCCATTTATTGGAGGGTGTTCTAGGCAGCACGTAACTTGGCAAGACTTTGGTGAGAGGTTGACCAGCGATTGTGTTCATAAGGGCAGCGTTTTGTTGAACACTCCCACCGGAGGTGTTTTTGAGAAAATCCGTTATTCCAATCTTGAAATTGAAACACATTTCTTTCTGTGTAATGCTTCATCAGAGGAATTTGGAACCTAAGCAAGCAAGCCACTAGCTACAGTCAATGGGTTAAACAGGATTATGCCTTTCAGCTGTACCGTTTCAGTATTTGTAATCCTCTGCAAGATACAGAAGAATCATGTCCTCGCCGCAAAAATCCCTTGGCTCTTGACTGTTTTAGCTAGTGAGCAAACATAGGTACAGACATGGGTACATTAATGCAGGAAATGATATACATGATCAAGTGATCAGCTCCAAGGCCAGTAGTGCCCTCTTGTGGATATTATATATCGATCAACGAACTGGCTTGTGTTTTGCAAAGCTTTGTGGTACTATTACATATACACTTTTTATATATAAGATATAAGCATTTTAGTGATGTTATGCAATGTTTTAATTGTGCTGTATGCACTTAACTTGTAACGTCATTCAACTCCTTATTCTCAATGGGTAATGTTTTTCTGCATTATTTGTTTTGTCCTTTTGTGCTTTTTTGTGAAGATGTAGTTTCATGTTTTCTTGTTTTGTTTGCGGGACCTTGTGGAATCGATACAGTCTAGACACTAGAGCTACCCCCATGATCCCTGTGGGTCGTGGAGACATGGAGAAGGTAGGGTCTGTGTGTGCAGGCGTCTCCATTGCTGCTCATCTAGGCCAGCTGTTAGGCCCCTGGTGGTTACAGCCTGGCAATGGCCAGCCACGTCGCCACACACACACACACACACACACACACACACACACACACACACACACACACACACACACACACACACACACACACACACACACACACACACACACACACACACACACACACACACACACACACACACACACAGCGCTTGAGACAAACAGAAAAACACAGATACAGATTGAGTCTGTTTACAGGCTGCTGGTTATTCATTCCTGAATTCTTGTTCTTTATCTAGTTAGTGTGTGTGTGTGTCTGATTGCAAAGGCAGTGATTGCCATTAGAAAAGCTGAAGCAGTCACTATATTGACACGGTGGATGTTTCAAAGGCTAGTTGTGATTATATCAGATGATGCTGTTCACAAACAATTGTCTCTGTCTTAAGCATCCATTGCTTCTGTTTGAGTGGTTTCTGTATACCAGAGGAGGTTTGAGTAAGGTTCTCTATTTTGCAACGGGAGGGAGAGTTGAATATAAGGCAAGACACAGCAGTGCAGTCAGGAATGTGACCTCTTGTGCATTCTTCTTCTCTCAAATAGTAAAATCCCTCTTTCTTCTCTTCCTCCCATGCCATTTTACTTTTTCCTTTCTTTTTTCTTGTTGCTGTCTTTCTTTCCGACCTCACAAACAAAGCATGACAACTCAATTCCATTTCAAATCTGTCCTTTAATGGATATTGCAGGGGCGAAAATGCTTTAGTAGACTGTATGTAGATTTTGTTGAGTCTTGGGTAAGAATTTGTAGATTCAAGCCTTACAAGTGGCTTCAGTTCCAGGAAAGAGAAATCACATGGAGCATCCTAAAGTAAGGCTATAATTTAACCTCAGGTTGTCACTGATTGGACGGACCAGGGAAGGGGCTCTTGGTACTCCTGTTGTAAACAGGTGTGTGAGGAAATAGGACAGCTGCATCTGCCTGGGCTTTCATGAACCAGCAAAACACCAGACGCCATGGATGTACACACACAGTGTTATGGCCACATAACAGAGCACACAAAAGTCAAAGCGTTGTGAACACAAGCGTAAAGTCAGAGTGGAATGTTGTGTGGGAGCCCCGCTGCCACCCGGTCCAAACAGACAACCTGTTTCCCTCTCAGGGTGCTAGCAGGCACCCCAAACGCAGCTGTTGTCCCTGCACAGAACCTGCCACCTGGAATGTCTATCTAGTCGTCAAATTCTCCCCATTCACTGCATGCCCGGTCCAGAAAGTCTTTGTACAGCGACGTCTGTCCCATTTAAGATTTTCACTCTGGTATTTTTGTTAATAACCAAGATACCATTTCTTTTGGTTAATTTTGCTTTTGTTTTGTTCCCTGATCCTCTAGAGTTACCCAATGTTCAGTTCTACCTCAACACTTGCTGGCATTAAGGGCAACTTTCATGAATTAAAATCATCCCGTTTAACATTGGATAGTCAGCTGTTGGCCAGCTAAATCACACATTCTGTTTTTTTATTTTCCTGTCCAGTTCCTATAGGCTGCTGATCTCCTCCTGTCCCTTTTTTGTGTTTTGCTAAGCTCCTCTTCATAACACTATACGAGGGAGGGGGCTTGCTATGCTCACTGCATCTGGATCCACTTAAACACAGTTCAGCTCTGGCAGCCGCACTCGTGTAGCCGGTACACCAAACTCACTTGTGTGTGCATCTGTCTATTGTCTGGGTCTTACTTCTACCCCAACATAGATAGATGGCTATATGGGAAGCTCGCGGGCCGACGGTGTCTGTGGGATTGTAAGGGTTACAGTTTGGTTAAAGTGATAGACGACAGGATCTTAAAACGTATAATAACCAGAACATATCACAGAGCGAAGTATTCACTACGCACCTACCGACAATCCTGTCAGGTAAATGTAAAACGGTATGTTAATAAACATCTCAAAGTTAGCTAATAAACTCAGTAGTTGGTAATTATAATTGGTCCCCTGCTTGGCTACGTTGCCAGGAGGGAAAATTAACACTACCCATTAAATTGGTTTGAAGAGATGGATTTCATGGAACATATTTCTGAATTTTGATCACACCTTGATAAACCTTAACAACATAATTAGAAGTAAATTCCAGATTTCTGTTACTCTTTAAAATAGACAGAACATGTATAGGCTCCATCTCTGTTGTTTGTCTGATCTGCTAAGTGCGAACAACTGGGATCAGTTATGAGTTTGCCACGGCTGACGCCTTCTTAACCAATTGGAACACATTGTTTTAATACTCCTTAATGACCACGTTCATCTCTCAGTAAGGGTAGCAAAATAGCTGCAATTATTTTCACTTTAAAATCTCTGCCACCTATCACAAGGGTGCGTTGGCAAACATGCAACATGTCTTGTATCATGTCATCTGTCAAACGCCTAGTGTCAGTCCCAGTGTCCGCCACGTCCTAGACTTACGACCATGTTCCTCCTTAGTTAACTATTAAGTGTAATTCCTATGCCCTGCAAATGCCTTGGGTTCTTCCCCTGGTGGACGCCATGTCTCTGTCCTGCTGACGGCTGTGCCAAGAGAGGAATTATACAGAGCCCTAAACCCTCTCACCCCATCCATACTTCTGTATGACTGAGACTCTCTGACTGCATTCTCCCGAGGAGCCTGAGTAAACAACCACATGCACACACAGATCAGTTCGGTCTGGTTCCTGATTGTCTGACATGCCAGGAAGCCAGGCTGCTGTGGGTGGTGGTTGCTGCTAGGCACAGTTGCTGATTCAAGGATGGTGGTAAATGCACTCATATGAACACAGCTGGGCATCTCCCTCACTGCGTATCATTCTTCATAATTAGAAAGCCCTCTGGTTTTAGCACAATATCTTGTGCTTCATGACTTGACTGAGCCAAACATAAGCTGCCATATAAACCCTTTCAATGAAGAACATGCTAGTAGCAGATGATAGTATTACATGGCCATCTACTACATTTGACGTGCATATAGTTTGTATGAGCTAGTGAACCTAGCAACATTAAATAAGGGTTTGACTATAAGGCTCAAGACAATCACAATGCAGGGTAGTATTTTCAAATGGTTTTCAAACAAAGTGGACCTGGGAAGCTGGAACACTGGAATGTAACCACTCCTGTGCTGGTTTGTTCTGACATAAAAATCAGGAAAGCAGGAGGGGGTATGCAGGAGAAGGCCAAAACACATGCTCTACGCCCGTCAGCTAACTGTTAACATACCGAAAGAGGCTGGATTATAAAACGATTCTCCTATGAGCTCACTGCAGAACAATGTGCTTCATGTTTCCCCATCTGCATACATTTTTTCTGTTTTCTTCTTATTTTTATGGACCCTACTCACTTGACTGCACCTCCTTTTCCCCATACCACGTTGTGACTTCATCCGGAGTGATGTGTCTGTGGGTGTCTGTGGGAGTGGATGAGATGGAAACGTATACACTCACAGTTGCCCTGCCAGTTCCACAGGGATGATGTAGAGCTTGGCCTGGCTGGATGCCATGGATACCGAGGTCATTCCTTACACTGCTGGGATCAGTGTGCCATGTGCAAGGGTGTGAACGGCAGCCTGCTGAACACCAAGCAAGTCAACAACTGTCATTTGTGCGAATTTTAGGATTGGGAATGTAACTTTCAAAATGAGATTTTGGTTGGGGGACAACACTACAAGAGGCCTTGGACCACAGCTCCCCTGGCCAGAGCGTAGAGCCTGATGACTTACCAGAAGTCTGAAGTGCATGACGCCATGCTCATCTCAATCTGTGACTCATTTCCAAACCATGCAACTAGTCATTTATTTGCGCTTTTAACGACTTTTTCTTCAGTGTTACCCTATTGCATGCTAACTTGTTCCCGAGTGTTGATGAGGCTAGCAAGCTACATGGTGATCATGTTAAAGGCTAACCGAGTCTGTCCCGTTTTCGGACGCACTATGAAACCATTTATATTCTTTGTCGGCTGCTGCCCCCGTTCAAAGATTACAGATAAACAATTAGTAGATGCATATTGGGATTGTTATTAGTATTGAGATGTAGATGAGACCAAAGCAAATGGGAAATGAACACTGAGAAACAATGCATGGGTTTTTGCTTGTTGTAGAGCAAAAATGATTCTGTGTTTTAGCAACTGAAACTATATTTACAAGTTCAAATTGGAGGCATTTACCAGGATGTCATAGTAACACAAGGGTATTAGGTTCGATGCTTAATGAAATCATGGTTCCTAGATAATTATGAATGGGATACTGTCTTCCTCTTTATTAAACTGACCTCCCTCTTTTAGGTGTCAATAATATTCATCACTCTCTATATGGCTGCATGTCGGTTTGACCAAGTCCATGCACGTAACTATGGGCATAATGAACCCTGTTGTTTACTGTATACCTTTAGTCTTTCCTTCTACCTATTTGGCATCTCTGACAGTATAATGGTCTTCACTGTCACTATGGAAATTGTCAAGGATCAACTAGCATCCATTGTGACATCAAGAATCCTTGTCTTCAAAATCATTTTTGATTGTCTGCTTCAGCAATGAAGGCTCCATGGCGGTTACACGGTGGTGTGTTCGGTTCTGTATTTAAAAAGCATTCAAGCATGTCTTTATTGACCTGGGTTTACAGCAACACAACTTGTGCTTAAAGTTTCAAACTTAAATATAACCTTTTAATTTTCTTCTATTCATTGAATGGTATTCGTGGTGAGTCTATTTCCCAAGAAGTAATTGCATGATGCAACCAAGAAAAGGGACTAGGGCAGCCACAAGGGACTTAAACAAGGTGAACAGTTTCCATTTGTATTTAACATTGTCTTTTAAGAGCTTGATTGTTTAACAATTTGGTTTGATGATTATTCTTTTTGGCAAGGCACCATGTTGAAGCTGTACCAGCCCTTGATTCTGTCTACTTTGAGGGGTTTTTGAAATGTATTTGTGTTTAATTATAAATGGAACACCAGTTTAACTGCAGGACAGTAAACAGTGACGATGCCTCTCTGGCTACCTCTTGCTAACATAATCCTCCATAGTTAAATTAGAACCTTTTCGACCACTTCCTGGAGTGAGTATAATCAATCCGAAGAGAAGTAAACAGTTTTTGACTTCCAGCGATCCTGCATGACTACTTACAGGGCCAACTGAGACAAAACAGGGTAAGGATGTTCAGAGTCATGTCGCAAGACTTTCTGCTTCTGACTTTGTTTTGTTCCAGATATATCGCCAAAACAACTACTACTGCTACTCTGGAAATCACATGGCTTGAGTCTTACTCTGAAAAAGAAGCCTTAATACTTAATAATGCTTTTCACGGGTTCTTTTTTATTGACCAGTCTAAATCCAACTTGATGGATCTACAAGTAAGAGTGGATGGAGTGATTCATATGGCTTCTCTGTGTATGATGTGTCTTTAAAACAAGTACTCTGAATCCCCCTCCCCTTTCTTTACCCTGTCAACATTTAAGAATGGAGTGTGCAATAGGCCATGGCTGGAAAGGAGAGCAGAAAAGCAGAAAAGGTGGAGGAGGTGTGTCTTCTCCTAATCCTTTGACTCCAACTAAAATGCTGCAGGGTTCATCTGTAGCATTTAGGTCAAAACCTTCTTCTAAAGTATTACTTTGGAGGCTTTTGTCACTCTTTTCAGATGTTTTGTATTCTGGAATCAGTTTAGGGCTTCAGTTGGTGTGGTTTTTTTTCTCTCCCTCCCTCTTTTAAGTGTGTGTGTGTTTGGGGGGATGTAGGAGGTCCTTGCCTGCTGATGTCATTGAGTGCAGCGGGCTCGGGCTGAAAGGGGCCCTTTGTTGGCAGCTTGTAGCAGGAGCAACTCCCTGTGCTTCGGACACACACACTCACGCAGGGCAAAGGAGAGAGAGAGAGAGAGAGAGGGGGAGAGAGAGGAATGGCACTATTTTGTCCTTGCCGCTGCCCACTCAACTGACACATCTGCATGTCTAGCACGCGCTTCAAACGAAATACATGCTTTTGGATGTATCTCTGTTTCATCTCTGCGTGGCGCTGAGAATATCCAGGAAGGGAAAACAAGATGGAGCTTCTCAGAGCGGAGAGCTTGTAACAGTCGTCGGGACAGAGGAGCCAGGTCCACTTTTCCCTTTTGAGTTTGGGCGTGAGGTGAAGTGCAAAACCTGGCGTAGAGCTGTTGAACGGACCTGTGTGAGGAAGGCTTTCGCATGTTGGCTTCCTATTATTCCATGTGCTTATAGGCCTATGACTTTTTTTCTTCTTTTTTTTTTTACTTTTCCCCTCGCTCTGTATGATCCCGTTTCTCTCCTGCTACTCGAATGCCGAAGGAAAACAGTTGAGCGACTTTGGATATCGTCAAGGAACAACTTATTTTGGAAGCAGGAAGTGAAAGAAAGCAAATGAAAATGTTGGAGATTTGCCTGAAATTGGTGGGGTGTAAATCTAAGAAAGGCCTCTCGTCTTCCTCCAGCTGTTACTTGGAAGGTAAGAACACCTCCGGGAAGATGTTTGCCGTCTACAGGGTTTTGTTTGAACATTCGAGTTTTGCTTTTGAAGTAATGGGAACGGCCCAGAATAAAGGGTCTGTAACAGCAACTAGGGAGGCGAGGCAGAGAGTTTGAACTAGAAGGTAAGCTATCTGTGTGAAGCTCTGGTGGTTTCCTTGCTCTGGAAAGTGAGGGGGGGGGGGGGGGGGAGGAGAGCGCTGGGGAGGGACGGAAGGCTAGACAGACTGGCTCGCTGCAAAGAGAAGAAGTGGAAAAGAGAGGGAGAGGAGAATACAGGGAAATCTGAATCCTGGCCATATGCCACTTCATTCCTGTTTAGGAAGAGTGGGGATTGTAATCCCAATCTTAACAGCCTTTCTTAACTTTGTTTACTTTCTACTTTAATCTTGTTCGGTTAAATACTGTGACTAATCCAATGCAGGGACTATCCAGGTCCTTCTTTTATTTTGTATTCCAAGCATTGCAAATGACCTTTTTGTAGCATGGATTCAAATTAGCTGTAGATGACGCACTCTTAATCAAAGTAAGGTAAATATGGTTTCTCTCATCCAACTGGATGATCTATAAAACAATATGAAATCCGAGACATGTTGAACTTGTGAATGACGTGAGAGCAATTGATGTGTAATGGAAGACCTGGTAAATTCCTTGATGTTCCAAAGGCTGTTGTTCAACCCCATGATTTAATAGAGCAACAGCTCCGGATCGCTGCCCAGTCTGCTAGATGACTACGTGATTATGAGCTTTTAGTAACATCCTTGAAACTTAACAGGATTAATACATGGCACAGAAATGTGATGCAAATCAGTGTTTTCCATTGGACTTCTGATGGTCAAGCTTAAATGCCAAACTTTCTTAAAACGTAAGGTTATTCATTTACATTGTTTAACCTAGTTTTACATGTTGTCTAACAGATCTTGACCATGACTCTTCAAAACGGAGTGAAAAAGCGTCTGAAAGTTGAACCAGAATCCATAATAACAGGCCTCCAATACCCTTCTCTTCCCAGTGGCCATGTGACTTCGAGTATTCCTTTGGTGTTACTTGATACCCTGTCCTGAGCACGTTCTCAGCAAAAAAATATGTCCAAACGTTGCACAGAACCTCTGGATCCGAAGTTAGGTGGAGGTCTTTGTTCAACTGATTTCTGCTCCAGCGGATGTTGGCAAGTTAAACCTAAGCTACGTAGATATGCTGGATATTTCCTCTTGCCTTGAAAAAGGAAGAGGAACTTAAAGGAAGAAAGCAGGCCATGTTATTGTCATAATGTCCGATAAACCTTGACATTGTGATCTGGGCATTCTTGATCTAGTCTAGCTGCTCTACAGAATTATGATTCCCTTGTGGGCCATAGTGCTGTTTTGCATTGGGCCTGACCCGAGTGCATTACGATTGCTCATAGCACTGCAGTGGGCTTGAGTGCATTACGATTGCTCATAACAATGCTGTCATTGCCTTGAATGGCTCATGCGTTCCTCTTGTACTTAATCATGTCGGGTCCTTCAACAATGAAGCCGTGGACCACTCATTTGTTTCCCTGCCTTTTCTGTAGTGGAAGAGACGTCTGCTCAGCCTCTTTGTCTTTAAGCTCTCAGACGCTTATGACTTTTCTTTTTTCACATGAATTCCGCTCTCCTAAGGGTGAGATCTTGGTGCATATGACGGTGTGCTGTGGCCGTCTCACAACGTGCTGCAGATAAGATCATATAAACCTTGGACAGTCAGTTTAGGAGTTCTGACACTTTCCAGCTGGTGGTCCCTTCTAACCCCTTAGACTTCATATAAACATTCGAGAGCAATTTGTTTCACAAACAAATAGTGTTATGCCCCTGTTGTTGATATCCTGGTTCTGTATCCAAGGTGATCATATTTCACTTGGCATTCTTGTTCCTAAAAACATTTAAAAAAATTGTAATACCAGCACACAGAAAAACAACTTGGTGTGTGTGTGTGTGTGTGTGTGTGTGTGTGTGTGTGTGTGTGTGTGTGTGTGTGTGTGTGTGTGTGTGTGTGTGTGTGTGTGTGTGTGTGTGTGTGTGTGTGTGTGTGTGTGTGTGTGTGTGTGTGTGTGGGGCGCACTGCCCACACACTTGACGACCAAGTGACCCTCTGCTCAAATAGCAACAACAACAATCACAGTTGGAATAATGCAATTCTTTCTGGCGTTCTTTCAAAATTGTGTGAGTCACGCTGAAAACTGTAACATCTGTGCAGTGTTGGATTTCACATCCAAATTCAGGCTGTAACCTGGATCTAAATCTCTGCAGCTCTATCAGTAACCGCTCCGCAACAAGTCCCGTTTATCTTTCTAGTGTGCTTTGTGTAAATGAATGTCCTATCTTGCACCAGCTGCCTTAATCACTATTCCATTCCTTACCCTACCATGTACCAAACCTGTCTGTATGAAACGTCCCAAACATATCATTTCTGTGTGTATCATCTTCAATGCACATATATTCACAACCCTCTGTAGACTTCAAAAGACTCAAATGCATGTATAAGGCCTCTTCCTTATACGTGGAACCAGCTTTCAATACCGTGACACATAATTGCTACACATATACCTGTAGTATAAAGTATATGACCTTACCTTACCTATTAACTAAAGTCATAAACCTTTTCTCTGCAGCCCAAATAGATTTTGGAGACAAAAAAGATCCCTGGTTAAAATGAGATGTGAGTGAAATATGTGCTTTTGGAAAATATGCAACAAGATTTTGAATTGACTGAAATACATTTGATGAGAGGATGTCTTGATGATCCTTGTTTTTGTAATTAGGTCTTCAAAATACATATTTAATCTCAGTGAAAAATGAGTTCTTGACTTTAGCTTTTATATCCTTTTTGACATAATGTTTCACATCGGAAGTAACATCTGAAACAAGTGCTGCCTTCTCGCTTCTCATGGTGTCGCACCCGTCATTCAGTTGTCATCTAACACCTTTAGCCATTTGACTTTGAACCTACAGCCTAGCGTGTGGTGCCAGGTGGAGAGGTGTTTGGTGTGTATAGAAGAGGGGGGACTCTGTAATGGGTGTGGATGGCTGCTGTCTGAATCTCTTTGTGTGTGTGGCGCTACAAGGCACCTCCTGAGCTATATATAGGCTTGTATGGAACAGCTGAACAGGAAACACAATTTACCTTCTGTTAAGACCTAATTGTGGTTGACCATCCTCGGCTCCTTATGGTTAAATAGTGTTGCCATTGTTTGCTTTATCCTATATTGTGTTGTTGTTTGAGAAATTCCTACGTTTTCTGTTTTTAAGAAATGTCTTTGAATTGTGCTGCAAGAGCCTATACTTAGTGTAACCACACATATCACACTCCCATTTACATCATCCCAACATGTTGCAGCACAGAGCTAAAGTTTAGCGTATGATTTGTTATTACACAAACATAATGTCAACGTGATCATTCCTTTGTGTAAAATAAATGGGAAGATAATCTTGACATTGCTCGTCTTGTTGACCAATGTTATTCTAATGGAGCTTTTTGTCTTCTTACGTTTATTTATTCATTATAAAATATCAAGAAACTTTGTTTGGATATCTGTCCTGTTGCGATCAATAATATGAAATCAGCGTTTCAAAGTTGAGGTGTTTTTATTTGTCAAATGCAAAGTATAAACACAGACTCATTCTGGACAATGAAATTGTCATGGCAAGGTTAAACTACACTACACTGCTATGATACAAGATATATAAAGTAGAATATAAATGATCTATCTGTTAACTCATCCTTCCTGTTTGTTGCATGGCATTTCAGAAGCTCTGCAGAGACCAGACTTTGAGCCCCAAGGTTTGACGGAAGCAGCCCGCTGGAACTCCAAGGAGAACCTTCTGTCTGGTCCCAGTGAGAATGACCCCAACCTCTTTGTTGCCCTCTACGACTTCGTTGCTAGTGGCGACAACACCCTCAGCATCACTAAAGGTGAGCACAAAGCAAAGTTGTCTTTTTCTAGTCATGGCTGGTGTAAAATCCATACACCAATCACCCACCAGAACTTAGATGAGTGTTATTTTGATGTAATTCAAGATAAAAGAGGATGAGGCTACATCAAAGTTTAGGTGGATTTCATAATGACAAGGAATCTTGCTAAATGCTAAATCAGTCTCCAGCTTAATTGAAGGTTTAATCTGAAAGACAACACTAGTGTCATTCTAAAATGTTCCAATTAAACAACCAAAAGCCATGATGTGTTTCCTCTGCTCATACCTATCGCCTGCTTAACTAGGCCACGATGCTCTTCCATTGCTGTTCACAGCATACATTACAACAAGCCCTAGGTGGATGCTCTGCATATGGAACTGGCGTTGACATAGTCAACCACAACTTTAACATAGTTGTTAAGTGACACATTGAGTGCATTGATGGCACTGATCATTTATGTTCTCCATCTCTATTGCTTAACAAAGATGTGAAACAGTCCGGTCGTTTCATAGGGATTTTCAGGCATAAGAAAAAACCTTGAATTATGTAATCGCTATCCTTAAAGGTGTTCTCTGTAAGATTTGGGCATGCAAACGCACATCCAATACAAAGCAAAGTAAAACGCACTCTGACTACTTTCAGCTCAATCTAACTTAAATGTAATTGCATTAGTGTGTAGTTATGCTGCTGTCGTCATCAGATACCATTTCTATTTTGACTGATTTGTAGGAGGATTTCTGCATTGTAAATCTACTCTTCTACTGGAATGCGCCCACACCACCGTTATACTAGTGTTATCTCGTGCAGTGTTTGAAACCTCCCAATTAATCCTCAGCAGTGTGCCTGTTTTCACGTAATGGTGTTGTTTTATTGTAAATCAGATTCCATATTGCGTCTTTTTTCCTCATTGTTGCGTCATGATACTGAAGTCTCTTAAGTGCTGTCTTAATGTTTTCACTTTATCCCTGTGCAGTCAGGCGGGTTATGTTGATGTGAAAAACATGTAACTGTATAATAGAATATGTACTTAAAACCATGTCAAATAAGTAGACATTGTATTAGAATGTCCACGTACAGGTGAGTGTTGATTCATGCCTGATAGAACCAGGTTTCAATGCCGTGACACATAATTGCTACGCATCTTTTTTCTTCATCCAGAATGTACCTGGTTTTATGCCTGTTTCATGCATACTAAATGAGCAAATCAAAATATTTTGTTAAAACCCCAACTTGCCTAACTATCAACTCTACTCTCCCCCATCGGCTCACCCCCCCCCTGTCTCCTCCCCCTTGCCTCCTAACCCGTCCCCCCATCGGCTCACCCCCCCTTGGCTCCTCCCCCCTCGGCTCCTCCCCCCCATCGCCCCCCCCCCCCCCCCTTGGCTCCTCCCCCGCCCCCCCATCGGCTCACCCCCCCTTGGCTCCTCACCCCCCCCCCCCCCCCCCCCCCCCCCATCCCATCGGCTCACCCCCCCCTCGGCTCCTCACTCGCCCCCCCATGGCTCCCCCCCCCATTGGCTCCCCCCCCCCCCCATCGGCTCACCCCCCCCCCCCTCCCTCCTTGGCGTCTCCCCCCTCGGCTCCCCCCCCCCCCCCCCCCAGGGGAGAAGCTGCGCGTGCTGGGCTACAACCACAATGGCGAGTGGTGCGAGGCGCAGACGAAGAACGGCCAGGGATGGGTGCCGTCGAACTACATCACGCCCGTCAACAGCCTGGAGAAGCACAGCTGGTACCACGGGCCCGTGTCGCGCAACGCCGCCGAGTACCTGCTCAGCTCGGGCATCAACGGCAGCTTCCTGGTGCGGGAGAGCGAGAGCAGCCCGGGCCAGAGGTCCATCTCCCTGCGCTACGAAGGCCGGGTCTACCACTACCGCATCAACACGGCCTCCGACAGCAAGGTACCTCATGCTTCCTGTAATCTGGACGGACTTTCTCCCTCTCTCGTTGTTACACTCAGTCGTTTATAGACGCACTTTGTAGCCCGCTTGTTGTTACTCTATCCACTCCTCATCTATTTACTATTTGGTCATTCGGCAGACGCTTCTATCCAAAGCGACTCGGCTCCTTGGATCAAGCATGCGAACGGGGTTTGGTCTGACTTTGGGGTTCAAACTCAAGGCCTTTGGGCAGGGACTGGGACCGGCCTGTCCTTTCTGTCACCCGGGTCCCAAATTTGTATTAACAATTAGTGTTGCAAGTCCTTTTTCAATACTTCTTTGTGTTGTAACGGGGGGTATCGGAGTATAGATTTAGTGTAGCCTAGTCGGTTTAGTAACAGAAACAGTGCAAGAACCGATCAGACTAACCATGGTGACCATATGTTACAGGGCTATTTATAAATGAGGTGTTATGTGGATAAAAGTAATGTCACAACACTGGCAAAGCAACACTTTCAAAAATTCCCACCACATGTAAGGCTTCACTATATAACAGTACCCCTACCGCCTTGCCTGGTTTCAAGCACATCTGTACGTTTTGCTTTTCTGACATCTTTAACTCTTCTGAAGATCAATAGAACAGCCACAGCATTTGGACAGATATGGCTAACTTCAGAGAAATGGGACGTCTGTAAATGGGTCTGTCTTTTTAAGTTGCTCGGTTTTATTCCTACGACACACGGGGGATAAAACAACACTATGCAGAAGGGAATTCTGGTGAGGATGTCCGTTGCATTTAATGGTTGTTCAATGAACAGGAAAGTCTATTGGTTTGGGCGTTTTGAGTTTGAGCGCAGAACCCTTTTACTGGGAATCAATGTCCGCAGTCACTCTGCATCAGCAAGATGCCTAACCCCTACCTGCTAAATAATGACTTGCATCTAAGGCAAGTCACTTTGGATAAAAAATGGATGCTAAATTGTAAATTGCAGTCACCTCTGCATAGATGGACCATACTTGCCTTGTGCATGTGATAACTAGTTTAGTCATTTTGTTTTGAGCCGCCAGTGCAGTGCTGTTCTAAAGAGAGGTGTTCTACCTGCAGGAACGCAAGGCATGGCAGGAATGCCTCTTAACTATCTTTTAGCTGCTGATAATTGAGCGTAGTGCAAGGCAAGGCTGGGCCAATCAGACATGGACACCTTCACTTCTATCACAATAGAACCGTAGCCAACGCCACTGAAGCAGGTCTTTGTCGTGGGTCTTCGATTGAATTATGTCGTCACCGATGCGATTTCCAAGAGATGTGACAAATAGATACAAAAGACTGGCTTGAACCTAACGATACATGAATGTTATCCCTGGATGCCATCTGAACACCCAGTTCAAATGGGTGTTTAAGGAGTTGAATTCCACTAACTTAGTGTCCCTCCTCCATGTCTAATCATGTTTTCCCTGTTTGTCATTAAAAAGAAAATCACAATGTGTGCAATGCATCCATTCATGGGTAAAGACAGACTATGCATACGTGTAAAACAGTAAGTGATGAAGGGAGTTTTGCAAGACCGGGGACAATGGAAAAGTGTCCGACTTTAGATTCATATCTAAAGTCTGACGGCAGACACGGTCGAATCAGAGTGAATGGGGTGTTTCGGTTTTCTTCCCTTTTATAGTTGTTACGACCAATCATGTTTCTGGAGGCGGGGCTCTGTAAGTGTGCCGTTGAAACCCGGCCAGCAGTAGTAAACTGTAAAAAAAAAAAGTGTATCTGTAAAGGTTTCAAATCAACACCGTGTAGACACGCCAATGTAGAAATACACATATGAAAATCCCCTTCTGAAAGCTTCATCCACTCGCAAATGAGTTTTCTTTGGTAGAATATCAAGGTGTAACTCCGCCCCCTTGCAGTTTCTGGTTTCCTGCCTGGTCTCTGTGCCGTCTCCCCCAGAGGTTCTGCTCCAACATAGTAGGATCGCTGGATCCCAGATTAATCGTACACAAAATTATCGTTGCTCAATAGTCAAAAACAAAAAAAAAATCGACATCTTTTCATGGCCCTATTCGACATCTCCTCAGAGCAGAACAGATTGTGTTTCACCTGTATTGGTTTCATTGTTCGTAATGTCAGTGGTCAAATCGACCCCTGCCACCAAGCGTTTTCAAACCAACCAATTGATTTAATACACGACGTCTAGTTCACCTCATGTATTTAAGAACTGAGCCAATTCTTAAATGGTTCCATCGATTCCCTCCTCCACCCCCCCATCTCTCCTCCATCCCCCCACCCCCCCATCCCTCCAACACCCCCCCCATCCCTCCTCCACCCCCCCACCCCCATCCCTCCTCCACCCCCCCACCCCCCCCACCCCCATCCCTCCTCCACCCCCCCATCCCTCCTCCACCCCCCCCCCCCCCCCCCCCATCCCTCCTCCACCCCCCCATCCCTCCACCCCCTCCACCCCCCCAGCTGTACGTGTCCTCAGAGAGCCGCTTCAACACGCTGGCGGAGCTGGTGCACCACCACTCCACGGTGGCGGACGGCCTCATCACCACGCTGCACTACCCGGCGCCCAAACGCAACAAGCCCACCGTGTACGGCGTGTCGCCCAACTACGACAAGTGGGAGATGGAGCGCACCGACATCACCATGAAGCACAAGCTGGGCGGCGGCCAGTACGGCGAGGTGTACGAGGGCGTGTGGAAGAAGTACAACCTCACCGTGGCAGTCAAGACACTCAAGGTGAGGGCGGGGGGCGGGGGCGGGGGGGGGGGGGGGGGTGTTGTGGCTGAGTGTTCACTAGGAAGGGTACTAGTGAGGAGTCACTTAAGGTTGGAGCTTCGCTTTAAGGAGAACCAATCCCCCTGAAGAACGAAATGCTTTGAGGGTTGTGTTCCCTCTGGGGCTGCAGGGCTGTGAATGCCCGGCGATGGACCCTTTCACAGTAGGAGAACATTAGCTATGGGTCCGTTCTGTTTAGGTCGGGCAGTGCACCAGTGTAGACACAACTAGTCATGTAAATACACATTGATCACGTTGTGGCGTTTTTCCAATATACTATACTGGCCCGGCCCGGCCCGGCCCGGCACGGTTCGGTACGGCGCGGCAGTCCAGCGCAGCTGGGATTTGCATTTCCATTCCAGCCGGGCTTCCTGCTGAAGGTGTGTCTTTAACTGATGACGCGTTTGTCTTGAGTTGATGACACAACCACACTCACGCTTTTATTGCCTATTTGGTTTTATAGTATAGCCTACCATTAAATCGGATTGATTCGTTTAAGACACATTTAATTTATTTGGGTTGTTTCAGACGGACGGCGACACACACAAAGACATCCGCGATGATGACTTCAGTTTGACGTTCAATATTCCCTATTTTTTGCTTCCTAATCTCAATAGTTTATTACCGATTTATGTCATATTAGTCCTGTTTACACATTGGACAATGTTTCACACATATTTCCCTGAGGGCCACACCTTATCCTTGATATCAGGAAAGAAATGCGTGGAATATCAGCGATCTAATAGTGTGAAATATTGTCCAATGTCCAGTCTTTACACCGAGACTAATCTGAACGAAATCTGGCCTATTTCAACAAGCCATTTTATTCTGCAAGAGAATATCGTCAAACTAACATCACCGCGGTGTGCTTCTACTAAACCTTCATTGTCTTTTGAATCAGGCTTGTATAGTTATAGGAACGAACGAATAAGAAAGACTCAAGCTGTTGAGAGCTCTAGCCATACTCGTCGTGCATGGCGATGCGTCTCATCCACAAGAACGCACCGATTATTGCATTTTTATAGGTCTATATTCCTACAATTTGAGAGACAGCAACCTGAGGTCACCGCAGCATGCGTGGAGGCGGGGCGGGCTCACTTTGGCCCCGACCTCGGAGATGGTCCACCTCGGGCGCGGCACGGCACAGCGCGGCACGGCGCGTTTAAAATGGTAGTGGAAACGCGAATCATTACCGTGGTACGGTAAAAAGTGCCAATGGAAAAAAAAAGCTATTGGCGCTGTGATAAATAAAGCCATCCTATTGTTAAGATTACCTAATGGTAACCGTATCAACCAGTCAGGGGATATGCATGCACTAGCATGTGTTTAACCTATAGAGGGGTCATCTACAATGTAAACCAATCGACAAGGGGTGTTGTGGTTTGGTCTCTTTACGGCCCGTGGAAGCTGAGATTATCACCAAGGTTGTGTGGCGGTCACTAGCTTGTCAGTATAAAGTAGGGAAAACCATATGCTATGTTATATCCCTTTTTGGGGGAATTTAACCCCCATATACACTTTAATGTGTGTGTGTGTTATTTACTGACCATACTGTGGTCTTCCTCCCCCTTTTCATGTTGTCCAGGAGGACACAATGGAAGTGGAGGAGTTTCTCAAGGAGGCCGCGGTGATGAAAGAAATCAAACACCCCAACCTGGTACAACTACTGGGTACGTTTTGATGTCAGAGCTCGTCAGACTCCTATCATAGTCCATTATAATCATGGAGCTTATCGATGCTGACTTCATCATATGTTCAACTGGAATATTCATTAGGGCTGTGGCAGGGAACCTACTAGATAATATTACCCCGATTTTTTGAGGGACAATGCGATATTTATAGGAATTCTGTAAATATTGTGATACAATCTTTTTTGTTTTGTTTTGGGATTTATCTTTTGTGTCGTTTAACGTTTAAGTTGGGTTCTGGAGGTCTGCCGTGGATAAACTGAACCTAACCTAGTTGATGCTAATTGACAATAGGTGAATACTCTATAGCGCCCTCTGCAGGACGGTACCACTAGTTTGCCTCCACCAAGATTACATCTACATTTCTTGCTTAACAAATGAATAATCAATTTGCTGAGTCGACCCGACAGCACACAAGTATTGTGAGGAAAGAATTGTGTTGGTGCCGTGGTTTTTGGTGATCTAATCACATCTAGTAACATGTTATGTCGCGTGAACCCAGGGGTGTGCACACGGGAGCCCCCGTTCTACATCATCACAGAGTTCATGACCCACGGCAACCTGCTGGACTACCTGAGGGAGTGCAACCGAGAGGAAGTGAACGCCGTGGTGCTGCTGTACATGGCCACCCAGATCTCCTCCGCCATGGAGTACCTGGAGAGGAAGAACTTCATCCACCGGTGGGTGGGATCTCCTGGCATCCTCCGCAGCATTCTGAGCGCATGTTTGCTCACCGGCACAATTTAAGAACCGAACCGCGGGATAAGTTGGACCATTCACGTCACCGGCCCGGGATTTGCCATTTTCCATCGGTCCGATTGGAGAGAAAGAATACGGAAATGGCAGAATTCCGCCAGGACAGAGTTGAACTTGCAGACCCCCAGGCTTCTGAAGCAGCACTCTCTTGCATTACAGAGTGCTGAGCATGCAGTTCCCCTTGTCACTTCTGAGGTCTGCGTCTCACCAATTGACCGTTTCAACCTGAGTGCTTTACGGGCCCATGTTGAAAAGAGACGCCGTGTCGTATTATCGACCCATAAAGGATATTTCTCTGACTAGTAGCTGACTCTACCCGAAGTCATTAACACAGGTTTATACGATGATGCACTTCCGACCGCCGTCATCATGGGTTATGATTAGGGATGCACCGATACCAGGACTCGGACCCGGGGCCGATACCAGGACTCGGACCCGGGGCCGATACCAGCACTCGGACCCGGGGCCGATACCAGGACTCGGACCCGGGGCCGATACCAGCACTCGGACCCGGGGCCGATACCAGCACTCGGACCCGGGGGCCGATACCAGCACTCGGACCCGGGGCCGATACCAGCACTCGGACCCGGGGCCGATACCAGCACTCGGACCCGGGGCCGATACCGTGCTCGTGTAAAAGGTACCCGATACTACCACCACCCGATACCACTTTACACAACGTGACGTTGAAGAGCCTGTCAACCCAAAACGTTTTTATTTATATCTTTTTTTAAACGTGGTAATTTGTCCTATATGATCGTCAACATGGTAATCGATGCCACGTTATCACTGTTACTGAAATAAGGCCCCAATTTAGAGAAAAGAGGGGCCCCGGCGGCGCGGTCTGTGTGGACGTGTGGAGCTCTGTCTGGGCAGCGGTTGACTGCGGCGTCCGAGAGAAAGTTGAGCTTGTCGGACACTTACAGTATAACGCTACGGTGTGTGTGGACGGTGAAGCTCCGTCTGAGCAGCGGTGTGTTTAATACCCGCGTCCGAGGGTTAGGATTCCCGGACACCTGTAGTGTAACGCTACGGGGTGTGGCGCATTTCATGTACAACATCGCTCATTATAACGCTCGTACACAACGACGGTACTAAAAAAGGTATCACAAAGTGGCCGTGGGCCGTAACCACGGCGATAACATGCCCCCCTCTTTCCTAGAGCGGGGCGTGTCTTTTAAACTGTAACGGTATTAGTAAGTACTCATATCGGTACTCTGTATCGGCGAGTACTCAAACGTAAGTACTCGTACTCGTACTTGGTCTGAGGAAAAAGTGGAATCGGTGCATCCCTAGTTATGATCTCTTAACCGTAGCTATTATACTGCATTGCTCAGACTTCCTCCCATAAATGTATTGCGAGTACGTGCCCTCGGGCGTCCTCGGGCTGCCTTCCTCACGAGAGAAGCAGCAGCAGCAGCAGCAGCAGCAGCTGTTGTAACACAGGCCGCCTTCGCTCCGGCACGTCTGACTGTTGAACGGGCGGCCGCTCGTGCGATGTGCGCCTGCAGCGTTGGCCTCACGAACCGCCTGCTCTTTTAAACGTGTCGAGACCGGCTGCGCGCCAACACCGCGCCAACCTCATTGGCACGCAACGTGGGGAAGACTACCGTGTAAAGGGTTTTCCTCCACGGTCTGTTAATGAAATCGTTATCGTGGAGAAAAGACAACTGTACCTGATAGAAAGTGAGTCTCTGTAAGTCTCTTCCCCCCCCCCATTGGTTCCCTGGCTCACCACATGTTGTTGTCATCCCCCCCTCCCCCCCCTCCCCTCCACCACCACCAGGGACCTGGCAGCCCGGAACTGCCTGGTGGGGGAGAACCACCTGGTGAAGGTGGCGGACTTCGGTCTGAGCCGCCTGATGACCGGGGACACCTACACGGCGCACGCCGGGGCCAAGTTCCCCATCAAGTGGACGGCCCCTGAGAGCCTGGCCTACAACAAGTTCTCCATCAAGTCAGACGTGTGGGGTGAGGTTCCTCGCCCTGGATTCAGCCGCTGTCGCTGTCCGGGTTCAGGGTTGAGTTTGGTTTAGCGTAGGATTTGAATTGATGACGTATGCCATTGGACCTCAACAGCGTTCGGCGTGCTGCTGTGGGAGATCGCCACCTACGGGATGTCCCCGTACCCGGGCATAGACCTCTCCCAGGTGTACGAGCTCCTGGAGAAGGACTACCGCATGGACCGGCCCGAGGGATGCCCGGAGAAGGTCTATGAACTCATGAGAGCCTGTGAGTTGAGGAGACGGCCCACGCACCAATAGAGAGCTGATCACGTTGTCACGGGGAATCGTTGCGTTGTGTTCTTTGTTCTTGGAATGATTTGTTCTCTCTGAAGGCTGGAAGTGGATCCCCGCAGAGCGTCCGTCGTTTGCTGAGACCCATCAGGCGTTTGAAACCATGTTCCAGGAATCCAGCATCTCTGACGGTCAGTGCTCACTCCTCATGGAACCAAAGAGACCAGCCGTGGAGCAGGATAGTGGTTAGAGTGTTGGACTCCCAGCGGAGAGCTTTCAAACCCCGAGTATTATTTGTTGACATCATTGTAAGTTGCTTTGCGTAATAGCATCTGCTGAACGACTAAATAATCGATGGTTGCCCTTCTGAAACTCTCCTTGGCTTTGGGATACAAAGCTAACGACTGCACCTTCCTGTGTGTGTGTGTGTGTGTGTGTGTGTGTGTGTGTGTGTGTGTGTGTGTGTGTGTGTGTGTGTGTGTGTGTGTGTGTGTGTGTGTGTGTGTGTGTGTGTGTGTGTGTGTGTGTGTGTGCGTGCGCGTGTGCGTGCGTGCAGAGGTGGAGAAGGAGCTGGGGAAGAAGGGGAAGAAGCTGACCCTGGGGCCCCTCCAGCAGGCCCCCGAGCTGCCCACCAAGACCCGGACGCTCCGCAGGAGCCACCGAGACGGAGACAGCCCAGGTGGGAGTGTGCGCCTCTTGCCACGAGTGCAGCCACACAACACTTACTGGCTGTATCTGGACGCCAGCGCTATTTGTTGTACATAGTTATGTACGTGTATAGCTTTTAACTTGAGGAACTTAAGCGTGCTGATCTTGGAGTTGACTCCGGACTAAAAGCCCAGAGTCTGGGGGGGCTTCTTTTTCCCAGATGATGGTGCTGCTGGGCGGTAGGGCTTGATGCTGGTTGGGCGTTGGGATTTCACTCTTAACCGATCACAATCCATGTTGCCTTTTAAACCCCCCCCCCCCCCCCCCCCCCCCCCCCCCACAGCACCCTGGGTGGGTCATCAGTGGACAGGGATGAGCAGGGGTTCAACCGTGAGAACCCATGAAACCCTTGTTTCTTTTGTAAGAAGAACATAGATCACGGAGACATGGTTCCCCAGTTCCTGCTGCGCGGGACGGCATGTACACCCTAAAGCGCTGTCCTCTCATTCTTCACCCAGACCCGGTGGACCCGGACGGGGCCGTGTCGTCCCCCATGCTGCCCAGGAAGGAGCGGCCCGCCGCGGACAGCACCCTGAGCGAGGACGACCGCCTGCTGCCCAAGGACAAGACGCGCAGCAGCGGCTTCCTCAGCCTCATCAAGAAGAAGAAGAAGAACGCCCCGGCCCCGCCCAAACGCAGCTCCTCCTTCCGGGAGATGGACGCCCAAGTGGAGAGGCGGGGCCAGGCCGCCGGCGCCGCCGACGGCGACTGCTTCAGCAACGACCACGACCCCCTGAGGTTCCTGTCCCTGAACAACAACGGGTCGGCCGGCGGCATCACCAACGGCGCGCCCACCTACCCCGGGCCCCTGTTCCCCAGGAAGAAGGGCCCCGTGGCGCCCAGCCAGGCCGGCAAGGGGCCCGCCACGCCCCCCGGCGAGGAGGAGCTGGTGTCCAACTCCAAGCGCTTCCTGCGCTCCTCCTCGGCCTCCGGCCTGCAGCCCGGCCCCCCGGGGAGCGAGTGGCGGTCGGTCACCCTGCCCCGGGACCCCGGGCACCGCCACTTCGACTCGGGAACCTTGGGGGGCAAGCCGGCGCTGCCCCGGAAGAGGGCCAGCGAGCAGAAGGGGGAGGGGGTCCCTAGGAGGGGCGCTCTCACCCCTCCTCCCCGCCTGCCCAAGAAGGGGGATGAGGCGGGGGAGGAGGCGTTGAAGGAGCCGGACCCCGGCCCCGGCACCTTCCCCCACGCGCTGACGCCCAAGCCAGTGCGGAGGCCGGGGGGGCTGGACTGCCCCAGGACCGGCGCCCTGCAGGCGGAGCTGCTGAAGCCCAACGTCTTCCCCGCACTGGGCGCCGCCGCCGACGAGTGCCGGGCCCGCAGGAACAAACACGGGGACTCCTCCCTCAGGGAGAGGGGAAGGTTCCACAAGCCCAAGCCGGCACCTCCTCCTCCCCCCCCGGCGTCCAGCGCCAAACCGGGCAAGGCCTCGCGGAGCCCCACCCACGAGCCGCCGTCCCCCTCGGAGGGCAAGCCAAGGAGCCCTCTCTCGGAGGGCCCCTCCCCGACCCCGGCCGACCAACCCCGCGCCAAGCTGCCCCCGGGCACCGGGGGCTCCAAACCCCAGACCCCCAAGAGCTCCTCCTCCTCCACCTCGGTATCGACCTCCGTCTCCTCCCAGAGCTTAGGGGGCTTCTCCTGCTCCTCCTCCT
Source organism: Lota lota (assembly GCA_026745465.1). Classification (NCBI taxonomy): domain Eukaryota; kingdom Metazoa; phylum Chordata; class Actinopteri; order Gadiformes; family Lotidae; genus Lota; species Lota lota. The sequence goes on from JACYXH010000652.1 coordinate 480,266, forward strand.
CCTCCTCCTCCTGCTCCTCCGCCGCCGCCGCCGCCGCCGCCTGCTCCTCCCCGCCGGGCGACCAGCCCGCCGGCCCCACGCCCGCCTTCATCCCCCTCATCACCACGCGCCGCTCCCTCCGCAAGACGGCGCCGCGGCAGCCGGCGGAGCGCGCCGCCAGCTGGGCGGTGACCCGGGACACGGTGCTGGGGGGCACGGAGCTGCTGCGCTGCGCCATCGGACGCAACTCGGAGCAGACGGGCAGCCACGGCGCCGTGCTGGAGGCGGGCAAGAACCTGTCCAAGCACTGCACCAGCTACGTGGAGTCCATCCAGCAGATGAGGAACAAGTTTGCGTTCCGCGAGGCCATCAACAAGCTGGAGGGCAGCCTGCGCGAGCTGCAGATCTGCCCCGCCGGCGGCGGGCAGCAGGACTTCAGCAAGCTGCTGTCCTCCGTCAAGGAGATAAGCGACATCGTGCAGAGGTAGCGCTCGGCCGGGGGGGGGGGGGGGGGGGGGGGGGGGTGGGCGGGCGGGCGGCCCATCGCAGCCGGACGGAGGGGAAGACGACGGGGAAACTTGGAACGCCAAGCGCTAGCGGCTGACTTGTGTGCGACTGCCCTCCCGCCCTGTCTTTTGGACTAGCTGCGTGGACTAGCGGCCGTTTCCGTCTGCGAGTGTGGGGCCGTGCGGACATCGTGGTGGACCAGAGGGGAGCAGCAGAGGGTCAACAGAACAAGGGATGGAAAGGCCAAACATGTCTGCTGTGGTACTGTGCGTGGGAGCCAGTCCTCCTGAGGGAGTCGGTCATGAAAGCGTTAACTAGGAATGGACGTCACGTCTTCTTGGCCATTAGGTGGTCCTTGAGGGTCAATCAATCGATCTTTCTTGGAAGGTTTAGTGTTTTTGTCTTTCCTCCATGAAACGGCTGCCATAAAGCCCAGTCCCATTATGTTGCCTATTACAATGTGTAAACACAACCCTGAACCTCCTAACGTTTGAGATAGACTTGACATTCAAACGTCCGCTCTGTTTGAGGTGTGTTTAAAAACACTACTCAAACCTGGGAGATGTCCTGATGTCATGAGCTACCCTTATTTTTTTATATTTGTCTTTATTACAACCTCCCCTGACTTTGTACCCTGTATCCTCCTCGTGTGATCAGAGATGTCCTGCCAGTATTCAGTGCTTATTGCACCATCATCCATCAAGGATTGATGGACAAAAGCAAACAAGGTGTATCGACACCTTTGAAATATATATATAGTTGTTTTTTTTATCGCTGCACAATTTGGAAATGAATAGAGCCAAATAGAACAGTTGTGCTAATCAATCTACCAATGAGGAAGCCATATCAGATCTCCAAACCACCACTGACTATCAAAGTGCCTGATGGATGGAACAGCTTGGCGTGTTCTCAGACTGAATCTCCTGTTTTACAACTTTTAACATGTTTTCTTTTTACGAAACCAGCCACTTCCAAGCCGAAAGTAGCAACATGGCTCTGGATTGGTTGATGAGGTGGCTCTGCATTCCAACACAGTGTCTCGTACAACAGGTGGGAGACCAAGGATGGACGACTGGACGTCACGCGGTCTGAATGCTGTTTCTACCCCAGCAAGAAACATTACTGGACTTAAATGATGGATACGTACGTGTCACTTGCTGTCTTAAAAGATTGAACCTTAAGAGTGAGATGCTCACCGTCAAGACTTCAACATAAAGCAAACGCATTCCACTGTAACGTCAAACTTTTCTTTTTGTACTCTACTGCATCTCCTGTCTGAACAATGTTGTTTTAAGTATTCATGCTGTAACACACACAGACGTGCCCTGTCTGACTGCGATGCCTATGGATACAAATGGACCACCAGCTGCCTTGGACATGGTACGGTGTACTCGTCCTCTGGTATTGATCCTGTCCTTTACCGATAATGCCACTATTTTGGTTTAGTAAGCGAGCCTCCTCACACTTACTCCTTTTCTGTGTAAATAGTTTTTGCTTTGTTCCTTTTTAGCCTTTGTGCAATTTCTGTTGCAATAAAGTAAACAGCAACTGTTACTTGAAAAACAACATTGTCGTGGCTCTTTCACACGTGTATATAATATATATTCAGCATGGTGTGCGTACGCCGGAGACACTGGGTGTATGGCCGTGCTATTCTTTCAGTATCTGAACATGTAACTGTTCAGTGTTGTCCAGGTGGAAGCCCATGCAATAAACAAACATGTCTAATGTATTTCACTATTTTATTGTCATTATTAAAATCAAAATGTATTTTTTTTGTATCATATACACACAAGAATGTATTTAAATGTTAGCCCACACCTTCAAAATTTATACATATGTACTTTTGGTACTATAGAAAGAAAAGCAGGAAGTTTTGAAAAGTGAAAAGGTGGTAGAAAGGAAATGGTCGTCTTAACCCCTCCCAGAACTAGAACCAATCAGAATTCAGGACTGCAATGAAAGTCCCTCCCACACAGGAGGATTGCCATTGGATAATACAGACATACAGAATACCTCAGAAACCAAACCCTGAAAACATGAAGCGTGTCATTCCCTGACACTGCCTACCAGAATAAAAGAAACAAGGAACCAAACTAGAGGACAAATACTAATTTTCACATCACCCCACTTTTACCCAGATTTACTGTGGAAATAACAGGTTAAGTTGCACTTGTGTGCCGAAGTCTGTTTGTTACATTAATTCATACAAACTATTTTACAGTACCTCCCCACCCACCCCCCTGAAAGCATGAATTACAGGCAACCCTCTCTGCACAACTGTACATGCCACAGCTTTCTATATGCCCGCCCAGTAGCATTGTCATCACCAATAATTAAAGAAGCAAATAGATATATACAGCCATCAAATCAGGAATTCACTATGATACAGAACTTGGAAAAAGTTTGAAATTGATTCAGAACATTTGATCCCAAACGTTTTCTGTGGGGGTTCTGCTGAGGCATGCCAAAGAAGAGATCAAATCAATGACGAATGAAATTCAGGAACAGTCACTGATCAATATATATTGATTTTTTTGTACCAACAGCGAGGTATATTGAATATAGTGGTTTTGTAATGAGATGGCAGCTAGTTGTGGGCTGCTTACATTGGTTGTTTCAACCTGTATTGTTTGGGAACTTCTGCCCGTCCCTCTGCCAACATTACATTATTCTACACAAATTAATCGTAATTTGATAAAGGTTGGTTAATTGAACAATGAAAATTGACCAATAGCAATAAAAAGACAAATTGTAGCAAAACAATGACATTCAAACAGGAAGTAATATTAACATTAGTCATAATAAGGCAACCAATAAAGATGCATGGTAAAACATTTGTCTGGGGATGGACCGGGGGGGGGGGGGGAGAAGCGTGAATCCTTCCATTTAAATGGAAAATAAAACGCATTGAATCATAAGTAAAAATGGAATTCCCTATTCGACTCCTCTCGCACGCACACGCACACACAGTTGACTCACAAAAGGAAAACCAAGTTACACTGGAATTTGTTTAGAATACATTACCATGGTTACCATAATACCAGAATTGCCAAATCAGATGACACAACCAGTAGCTATTCAAATAAATATCAATTTAGATGCGGCCACCTGGGAGGTTTTCATAATGAGAAATTAAACATGACAATAGGAATGCGGTCCTGACATCGACATAGTAGACTCAACACAAGAGTCTTAGATCTGTATTCTCCCAAACAGGACTGGCTTCAGGGAGCTGGGGTTGAAGATCAAAGAACAGGCCAGGCCAGTTCGTCACCTATCGATTCAGACTAGTGTTTCAGCATAGATTAGAGCTATAAAAAGAATGATCGTTAAAATAAATGGTTTCGTTACGTTCGCCAGTCTGCAGTCCGCTAACGGTCGCGTGTTGTTGCATTGTGATCTGTAGTACAAATGGAGCTAGGCTACGAGACCATGTGATGCTAGCAGGAGGGCTAACGGACGACAGTGGAAACACACAGTGAGGAAGAAGAGGATTAGGAGGGGGCCGAGCAGAGAGATGACGATGTTTGAGAGAAACTGCAGCGAGTCAATTGGAGGAGTGTGTATGCGTGGTTCATAGTGGGGGGTAGCCAGATGAAACCGGTGGAAAGGCCACACACACACACACACACTTCAGCATCTTCACCCCCCTCCCTCCTCCTCGTCCCCTTCCTTAGCCCCGCCCACTCAGCTCAGACGGTGGTAGAACAGGTGATGGTCCAAGGGGAGGGGTGTACAGGTGAAATAGAAACACAGGGGGGGGGGGGGGAAGAGAGAGAGAGAGAGAGAGAGAGAGAGAGAGAGAGAGAGAGAGAGAGAGAGAGAGAGAGAGAGAGAGAGAGAGAGAGAGAGAGAGAGAGAGAGAGAGAGAGAGAGAGAGAGAGAGAGAGAGAGAGAGAGAGAGAGAGAGAGAGAGAGAGGGTCATTAGCAGCCACAGCCTTCCCTCTGGGGCGTTGGCTCACTGGTGAGCCGGCCCCCTTGGGGGGCCGAGGGCTTGTGCTGGACCCCCGACTCTGCGGCGTTCAGGTCCAGGCTGCCGTCCTGGATGTTCTGGTAGATCTTCTTAGCGGCCTCCAGGAACGCATCTTCCACGTTCTCACCGCTGAACACGCACACACACACACACACAGTTTGTAAAGTTAGTGAAATACCTTTGCTGGCTACAGAACTCATTCAATTTAGAAACGAGGTCCAATGGAGAATTTGGAACTGCCTTACGTTTTTGCACTGGCCTCCAGGAATAAGAGACCTGTTGGGTTGATGCAGAGAATAGCTTTAATGTCAACACTGCATGTCACCCTGTTAGCCCCGTTTGAGGCCTCGTCTTTGTTACTGTAGAGGTTTAATCATCACAATTCTATCATCGTTTTGTCTTTTTTTTGGTTTAGATGTTGCTTTGATGTCACATGACCCGAACATACAAGTTTGATCTATGTTAAGAAGGATTTAGGACACACACACATACGCGCGCACACACACACGCACACACACACACACACACACACACACACACACGCACACGCACACAGCCGGGCTCTCACCGTTCTCCTCAGCAAACTGCTTGGCCTCATCGTACGTGACGTCTCTCTGGGCCTCCAGGTCCGCCTTGTTTCCTATCAGGATGATCACCTGAGGACAGACGGACCAGGACAGACGGACCACGGGTAAACAGCAACACTTAACCGCTTTTAGGATGATTAACATTTCATCAGTCGGCCAACTATTAGTACATATTTTCTAAATCAATGACTCTAGTAATGATGCAGGCCCATGTTAAACAAGATATTACTTGCACCATCTTGTGGCTTTTCTATATAATTACGACAATAAGGACCACTATTTTAAGCAATGACCACAGTGGACTTTCATTTTTATTCTCTGTACACATTCTGGACAGTTAATCCCTATAACTGAATAACTACTTATCAAGCAAAGTAAAGTAAGTATTACATTGACTAAAGTACATTTGAAAAGGTTTCAGAACATGTATCGTCTTCATGGTGAACGAGCTACTGGACGCCTGCGTTGTGGACTACTTTGAAAGCTCCCAAGATTCAGAGTAGTTTGATCTAGAGTTAATCAAATCCCCAATAAACCCAATCGAAGGCATGGGAGGAGACTCTAAGGACAACTAACGATAATGGTGATTCAATAAAGTTGTATGGGGATGGGCAAAGCACAGATTGAGGTTTCTGGATGTCGTCCTCATCCGACACCACAGCCTGTGGGACGTGAGGTTAGTCCAGTAGAGACATGAGGCAGCTTACTGTATTGTGTTAGTCCAGTAGAGACATGAGGCAGCTTACTGTATTGTGTTAGTACAGTAGAGAGACATGAGGCAGCTTACTGGATTGTGTTAGTACAGTAGAGAGACATGAGGCAGCTTACTGTATTGTGTTAGTACAGTAGAGACATGAGGCAGCTTACTGTATTGTGTTAGTACAGTAGAGAGACATGAGGCAGCTTACTGTATTGGGGTTGGTGAGGTTCCTGGCATCGGTCAGCCAGCTGCTGAGATGGTTGTACGTGCTTCTCCTGTGCGACAGCAAACAGGCAGAACAAACACAACAGTTACTCTGACCGCACGCCAAGTCATTTGAGATCAGATTCTGCATTGTGTGACATCCCATCATGCTTTGCACAATGAAAACCCACGCCCAATCTGTGAGTGTGAGTGTGAGCGTTACCGTGGTTACCTGGTGATGTCGTAGACCATGAGCGCGCCGGCGGCGCCCCGGTAGTAGGAGCGCGTGACGGCCCGGAAGCGTTCCTGGCCCGCGGTGTCCCAGATCTGCAGCTTGATCTTCTGGCCGCTCACCTCCATGATCCTCGTCCCGAACTCCACGCCGATGGTGTGGGGGCAGTCGGCCATGACTGGGGACAAGCAGGGGTTACCGGTCTCACAAGTCAGAGCTTACGTTCAGATCTGAGGTCTGATTGGCAGACAAGCTCAGACCTGGGTGAACAAGGTGTTTCACTTTCTATCACTTCCCATTTATTTAGACCAATCACGTTGCTGCAGGCGGGGAACTGTAAGCGCGTAAGACTGTAAATAAGTGTTGGAAAGGTTTGAGATCAAACACAGTGCAGACTGGCCACTGTAGGAAGACACTTCTTAAAGGAAATCCTGAATGCTTCATCCACACGTGCTAGTACCTTGCCTTGGGTAGAATGATGACCGTAATGAAACAGGCGTAAAGTTTATTCATGTTGGTTATTCTGGTGGTTTTCTGCTGCTAGCTGCCGTGACGCGTGTCAGAATAGACCCCGTGCCGAAGACACCATTCTTCATGTCGAGTTTGCCTGTAGCCTCGCTGCCTTCATTATTATCTCTACACTATGATTCACTAGTTGGCCAGGGTACAGTTAAACACTCATAATATGCATCATGAAAACACCCACAAATGTTCTATATTTATTATGAATTGGAATGCAATCTATTTATACATTAACCTCGCTCTATGCCATATAAAAAAAAAAAACAATAAATGGATAAAGGAAATCAAGTCAACATGGCACAGGTGTCATTTAACAACAGAGAAGATCACAGACCTTCAGCATTCTTACTGGAGCCCAACCGAAGAGCGAGACGCAGTGCTGATGTTAGCGACAGCTGGTGCCGCTAACATCCTTCAGTCAAGGATCCCAACTCACAACCTCCTTACAGTATATTAATGACAACCACAATGATATCCAATCAACGCACATTCAAAAGCAGTTTATAACGCAGCCGTGTGTGTGTGTGTGTGTGTATTGACTCTGCTTGGTAACTGCAGGATGTGCTGCTGGTCTGAAAGCGGATGAACACATCCTCTGCTCTGACTCCTTAATGGAGGCAGTAAATAACACTCAGCTGAATGGTAATTGGGATGCTGCAGCTGCACACACACACACACACACACACACACACACACACACACACGGGTAAGCCAGGGACACAGAAGAGTGAGTGTGACTGCAACACTGATAGGATTTTCTCGTGTGTGTGTGTGTGTGTGTGTGTGTGTGTGTGTGTGTGTGTGTGTGTGTATGACGGCAGGGAGCAAAGGCAGTACTTACATTTCTTCTCCGTGAACTGATGGAGCAAACATGACTTCCCCACCCCCATGTCACCTGCAGGGGAGGGAAGAGAGAGAGAGAGAATTAACTAACAACCCAGCCTACAGTCCACATGACAATAGCAGTTTCTGTACGTTTGGCCCAATAAGGTACAGTCTTGTACCCATTACTTTTCTGGACAAATCAAGCTTCCTTGGAACCCCCCCTCATTGTAAAAGTCCTAGGCAAAACAAGTCCAGATACTAGAGGGTCTCAGTGACCATGTGACAGGTCTAAACCCAGGTCTATACCCGCGTATATAGCCTGGTCTATACCCAGGTCTATAGCCTGGTCTATACCCAGGTCTATAGCCTGGTCTATACCCAGGTCTATAGCCTGGTCTATACCCAGGTCTATAGCCTGGTCTATACCCAGGTCTATAGCCTGGTCTATACCCAGGTCTATAGCCTGGTCTATACCCAGGTCTATAGCCTGGTCTATACCCAGGTCTATAGCCTGGTCTATACCCAGGTCTATAGCCTGGTCTATACCCAGGTCTATAGCCTGGTCTATACCCAGGTCTATAGCCTGGTCTATACCCAGGTCTATAGCCTGGTCTATACCCAGGTCTATAGCCTGGTCTATACCCAGGTCTATAGCCTGGTCTATACCCAGGTCTATAGCCTGTGCCGTCTGCACATGGTCAGGTTCATCACAGGGGCGGATTAGTTCCCCAGAGTTGTGGCTTGGCAGCATGTGATGTTATAACAGAGGCTAGTGTAAACAGGATGAAGGTAAAAACACAGGGCAATGTCTCGGGGATAAGCCACACAGTCGGTCAGTCAGGGTACATAACTCAAGGCTGTGTGACATTGTGTGTGTGTCAGGGGAGGTGAGGCTACTGAAAGAGCCCTGGGTTGAGACCAGCTGATCGACCACAGCCGGGAATGTAGACACAACAAGTTACCTTGGCAACACAATGGAAGTGTGTCCACATGCCAGTTCTCACTGATGACTCGTATTCTGAGTCTTCTTATGAGAGTCAGTTCGCACTGATGACTCGTATTCTGAGTCTTCTTATGAAAGTCAGTTCTCACTGATGACTCGTATTCTGAGTCTTCTTATGAAAGTCAGTTCTCACTGATGACTCGTATTCTGAGTCTTCTTATGAAAGTCAGTTCTCACTGATGACTCGTATTCTGAGTCTTCTTATGAAAGTCAGTTCTCACTGATGACTCAAATTCGGAGTCTTTCAGTCTTATGCATGTCTGAAGGGTCTTAAACATACAACTTTTTGACAACTACAAATACCCTCAACCCGTTATCTGAATGCTTGAAATGAAAACCATTAGATCCTTAAATTGACATCATCACAACAAAATGATAAATGAACATTCATTTTTCGATTAGAGGACGTTTATGTATAAAAAGCTGAAATATATCTTTTGTTTTATTTAGTTGCCATTATGTTTTATGTGTCTTGGAGACGCTGTTATAAATAATAACCTGCTTCAACAGATAGCCATTAGTAGCACAAGTCCAATACTAGCATAAGTCATTACTAGCATAAGTCCATTCCTATCACTATTTCTCGGTGGGTTCACTTACCGATGATGATGTATTTGAAGATGTAGGAGTAATTATACGGGGCAGTGGCCATCGTGGCTCTGAAACAGAGAGAGGAAACGCTGATGTTGCATCACTACAACATTGACTCAGAGATACATGAAGAAATACCATCAAGTTGTTGTGGTTGTTGGTGTTCCAGAATGTCGGCCCTGAACATCCAAAGCTTCCTCAGGTGTTGAGGGGTTAATCCAACACAGGGGAGGGGGATGCTTTGTCGATGACATGTAGCAGTAGGGTTCAATCTATGCACTTAATATGTGAATGGCGTGGCAGTGCTTTTCTACTGGAAACGAGTTGACCAGAGACAACCTGTAGCTTCAAACTACAGCACTAAAAGCTGCCATCCCATCCAGATACAGACAAGTGATATTTTGTTTTGTGCAGACACTTCAAGTCTAACATTTACAGTATACACTTACATTATATTACAATGCTGCAGTGGGCTAATGGTTAATAGAAAAACATGCTAGTCAAGATCATTAGTTTATACCAATTATTGTCGGGCATCACAACTGCATCGTTAGGCAACAGTTAAGGAAGGTACCGTGTTTAACAGACGTGTGTTTACGCGAAACAAATGCTCAACAACAAGGTGATATAGGAGACGCTTTTAGGCTATTTGCTTTTTGGCAAAGTGTTTTGAAACAATACATAGATTGAGTTTATTAAGGAGCAGGTGGGCATCTTGCTAAAGGACACCTACAGGTAAGCTGCAGACATTGGGGATCACACCCAGAACCAATGACTAAGGCCACAGGTCCTGCAACCCACCATGCCACTGGACTGCTCTCCCTGTTGAACTAAACAACATCCCACTCCTTGTAAACAGAATAATGGTAACACGATCAACGAGGAAATACAGTGTGGAACTCCCCAGAGGGGTGTCCGCTAATGTTTTCAAACTGTCGATGCTAGATGGGACGCGAGAAGACCCTAACCTAACATGTGAGTCCCTTTGGAAAGTCCATTCAAAAGATAATATCATGTTAATAAACTATGGTGAAAATCCACTTAATACCTGTTGCTCCTTCCACTGGGCCTACAAATACATTTTCAACCTTGTTGAAATAATTCAACTCAGGAGCAAAATGCCATTATGCTTTCCAGGTAGATCAACTGGACTCAATACTTTTAAATGTATGCACATTTGTTTGCTTTTGAAATTCCTTAAGTTATCATGGGGCCAGTAGGTCAGCAGACAGACACCTGCATGGTTTTGAGAGAAACTGAGATCTTTGAGTAAACATCTTTCCATGCTGATGTTAACTCAAACATTGAGGTGTTAATTAATGGATCGTAAACGCTAGGGTTAAAGATTCCTATGCACTCAGGCAGTCATTCAATTGGATATCAACAGCGTTCATGGATTGATGTAGGGAAAAAGGAAATATTTGCCTACTTGTAGAGTATTAGGTAGTGCATTGCAAAATGATCTCTTTCGGCCTGAAAACAGTGATTTTCATCATAAAATATTCAAGACTGCACGAAAAAATTGATTGGTCTATGATCGAATGACAATAAATGACTATATGTTCATTCAATAGAGGGGCATATCATTAACAACTGTCAACAAGTTATAATTTCTTCTTACTTCTTAATGTAGCCGACAGCCCGTTTGTTCTTTACAATCAGGCACAGAGTTGTCCTTAATTAGGCTACTCTGCATGACGTTTTTCTTATGGCACCAGTCCTTAGTTAGGCTACTCTGCATGACGTCGTTAACCAGATGAACAGTGAAGGCAACACCTGGCGAGGGTCCCTCACATCCCCTGGTGGTCATTCATCCCTGCAGAAGCCAGAGCATCAAGCCTGTTAGTAGCAGCAGGCCAGCTAGGGTCTGCTATCATAGGACGACCAGGATACCTGTCTCTCTCCACAGCCCGCCTGTTTCCTGAAAGCTGGAACAACACCATAGTGACAACCACGGCTCATTGATGTGGCTCCATGCCAACAGCGCCTGGACACTAATTGCTTGGCTAATACATGGAGACAAACGCCAGAGACTAGAGATGAAATGTGTTAACAAATAGGCCCAGCATATGCATTATATTATCATGATACACGCACATAAGGAGGTCAATAGATCAAACCAAAGGGTGGAAATAGATTTATAAATAACCTGGTGTTGATTTATTTTGTGTCAGTTGTACAGCAGCAGGAAAATGTAAATCACAACCTCGGAGGTAAACAGTAACAACTTCCTGCGGCCCGTGAGAAAAGGAGCTAAAAGTTCAGGGTTATTTGCTGAGCCGCTTTGAGGAAAAGCTAGCATAAGTGGCTAAAGTAAAGAGACGGTAAGAGGAGGGGACTGAAATGGTCCTCAGGCATATCAAAGGAAGCCATTGTGAACTCCTCCAATGCAAATCCCTCAATGATTATCACAAGGAATACTGACACAAATTAGACCTAAAAACTAATGCTTTATTGAACCCTAACTGACATTAACATTTAGCCCCCAAAAAGAGAACTAGTTGATGCTGACATGGACAATAGAAAAAGGTACTTCACTAGTAATGATTATGCTGGTTAAAGGTATACCTTTCCTCAGATTATCTGAAATGACAAGTACAACTTTTAAAGATTTGTATATGTACAGTTAAAAGGATTTCACCGGTTTGCTCAGACCCTAGGTTAATTGTTGGAATTGCCTAAGTCCAGATGTAAATCAGCCATGATGGTTGTTTAACTTACCACCTCTTGAAGTGTACGCCGTTCAGAAGTTGGGCAGTGTTTAGCAGATCCCAAAGCTGTATATTTGTTTGGTCCAACACAAGATATGCATATTAACTGCCCTGGCTAGGTACCTTTCTCCCATATTGCCCACAAACAAACAAATCCACAAGTTTTGATTGTGCTTACATGCCACTGCACATGCTCACGGACTTGGACAGTGTAGACATAGATTATGTCAACAATTAACCTGTGGTCTTAGCAAACCGGCCGAACCCTTTAAGTTCTCAAACAAACCGAGACGCAGCAGAGCCACTAATAAACGAAAAGAGCCCTGTACACAACATCACGGAAACTGTCTAGTCCAGGGAGGCCTCTTCTTACTTCCCACTTTCATTTCATATTCCCCAGCAGCACCCCACCCACGATGGTTCTAATCCCCCCCCCCCCCCCCCCCCCCCCCCCCCCCCCCCCCCCCCCCAGCTTCCAGTCCCCATCACATGATGCCAGGTCACCCTATAAGGACCACATCACTTTCATGGGGTGTCTACTAATGATCCGAACACCAGCCAGGGAGCCAGCTGCCTGGAATAACACAGGGTGAAACGACTCGCGGTAACAGGTGGAGCAAAAAAAACATTTGTCACCCTAGACACAGAAGATTGTGTGTCACATGACGACATGTGACTGCACTGCAGCCTCAGCAATTCTTTCACGGCTCTCTCTACCACCTTTTGGCCAAATAAGGAAACAGCACCATAGCTTTAGCAATGAAAGCTATTGTTAAGGATGCATTTGAATGATACAATAATGCCATCCTGATTCATAAAACAACACTGGTTCTAATAACAACTATTGCTACTTGACAAAATTACTATGACAAAATAAACATTGTAAATATTATCCTCTAAAATGCCCTAAAAGGCAAGATTGTAATAGTTTGTATTGCACCACTTTCAACCATGTGTACCATTACCGCTTTGCCATAAGGAGGGCAACGTTTCTCTGCGATCATGGATTTTTACATTAGTTAACGCAGTAATAAGCATTGTTATATGGCATTAGCATAGGGGTTAGGGTTAGGGAGATGGTTAGGGTAAGTGGGTTAACCCTAACCCTATGAAATAATGTATGAATGAATACCTTAGTTAACCTGAACACCATTACCGTGGTTAACCTGAACACCATTACCGTAGTTAACATGAACACCATTACCTTAGTTAACATGAACACCATTACCTTAGTTAACACAAACACCATTACCTTAGTTAACATGAACACCATTACCATTAGTTAACATGAACACCATTACCTTAGTTAACATGAACACCATTACCTTAGTTAACATGAACACCATTACCTTAGTTAACATGAACACCATTACCTTAGTTAACCTGAACACCATTACCGTGGTTAACCTGAACACCATTACCGTAGTTAACATGAACACCATTACCTTAGTTAACACGAACACCATTACCTTAGTTAACACGAACACCATTACCTTAGTTAACACGAACACCATTACCTTAGTTAACACGAACACCATTACCATTAGTTAACATGAACACCATTACCTTAGTTAACATGAACACCATTACCTTAGTTAACATGAACACCATTACCTTAGTTAACATGAACACCATTACCTTAGTTAACATGAACACCATTACCTTAGTTAACATGAACACCTTTACCATTAGTTAACATGAACACCATTACCTTAGTTAACATGAACACCATTACCTTAGTTAACATGAACACCATTACCTTAGTTAACATGAACACCATTACCATTAGTTAACATGAACACCATTACCTTAGTTAACATGAACACCATTACCTTAGTTAACATGAACACCATTACCTTAGTTAACATGAACACCATTACCATTAGTTAACATGAACACCATTACCATTAGTTAACATGAACACCATTACCTTAGTTAACATTAACTCCATTACCTTAGTTAACATGAACACCATTACCATTAGTTAACATGAACACCATTACCTTAGTTAACATGAACACCATTACCTTAGTTAACATGAACACCATTACCGTAGTTAACATGAACACCGTTACCATTAGTTAACATGAACACCATTACCATTAGTAAACACGAACACCATTAACAAATGATGACTAGACTAATCGTTAACTGTTAATTAACTGTTACTTAAAGCTTATTACTGCATCCACTAATGTTAATAAACGGTTCATTAATGTACCCTTATTGTAAAGTGTTCCGGATAAACCAACGTAGCCTTCATCCACCCGGGCCCCACAACATTACATTATGACAGCTACAACCGCTGCAGACATGACCCGCTTCTCTCCCCACTGCTGGTACTGAGCTAGTGATCTTATTGAAATCGTGTACAATCTGGCGAAATCATTCATGTTGTTCTGACTTGGTTGGAGTTGACATTGGACTTGAGCCAACCACAACAATGCGTGGGTTTAAACCTCTTTAGAACACTTTTGACTGGGCTGGCTAACCTTCGCTATTCACCCACGGGTTGTTCATTACGCCTCACTGTCATATGTGGTGGTGGTGGTGGTTAATGTGTAGGTGTAACGTTATATCGTTATCCTCTACTGTTCGTCCCTTAACCTCTCAGTTATCCAGGTTAGCTTTCTTAGCTCACACATTAGCTTGCTGGTTGCCTGCTAACGTCAGTAAGCAGAACAGTTACAGTCCGCCTACTGGCTCACATAATACATGTCTCGGCGCTCTTTTTCACGGGGTCTACCATTCCAATGTATACGTCTTCCCGGTTTTCTTACCAGAAAGATGTTGTTGCTGTGTGTTCCTGCGGTCTTCTTCGCGAGTGCTCTGCAGGTTATCCTGGCTGAGTGTCTGCTGATCCAATATGGCTGCTCCCCGCACAGGGCTCTCCCGCTGTACGCTGTGGGCTGCTGTGACAAAAGACCGGAGGATATGCGGCGTTTCATTCTTGTGCACACACATTGGTAGCCTATCGCATAGGCAATACCTGCACAGGTGTGTTTATTTAATGCTTTTATTTTATTTTGACCAAAATCCAGCCTCCCCATATTTTATTCATCAAAATCAAATAGTGTAGCCATTTGACAAGTGTCGATTGATTAATGGTTTTGTTCATTTGTCTTTTATATTGTCATTATACATGATGGTTGGTATCATTGATTGTATAGCTACGTAATATATCAGTATCGTTGGTCAATTGTCTTATCTATACGTGTGTGTGTGTGTGTGTGTGTGTGTGTGTGTGTGTGTGTGTGTGTGTGTGTGTGTGTGTGTGTGTGTGTGTGTGTGTGTGTGTGCGTGCGTGTGTGTGCGTGTGTGTGTGTGCGTGTGTGTGCGTGTGTGTGTGTGTGTGTGTGTGTGTGTGTGTGTGTGTGTGTGTGTGTGTGTGTGTGTGTGTGTGCATATAAATGATACAAAGGCTGTTGAGTTGACGTGTTAAAAAGTAATGTTTTAATACAGCAGTTTACCACAATACAGTATTATACTGTGTACAACCTTAAAAATGAGCACGGCAAACATGCATTAAATACGGACTATGCCTGAATATGATAGATAACTGAATACCACTGTTCATCTTAGACAGTGTGACTTACAATTCAAAAGAATTAGGCTACTCACACAATATTTGGTCTTCACTGAATTATAAGCCTCTGAAATAAGACTAAGCCTTGGGTGGCTCCATAGGCATATGTTGATTTAACCTCCAACAACAATCCAACCATGAAAGATATCTGGGGGCTTTTCAATCAGTATGCTATTGTAATAACACTGCAAGCTGAGAAAAGTGGAACCCGCACATCATGATTTGTTAGGAGAACGCCTTGGAATGAGTTTAGGACATTCCATCGCAACGCACGTCACACATTGGCTGGCTCTTTGACACCTAAGCGTCCGTGACCAAAATATGACAGTTGAAGGGAACATGTCTGCCGAAAATCCCCCTGTGAACCAACCCGGTTTTGTCTTCCTCTCCAATATGTTTTTCACAACCACAGCCGCAGTAGCACATGGCAGGCCAGAACGCAGATGTAGGGCAGTGTATTGGATTTCCACCTGGTGGTGCTGTTACACAGATCGGAGCCGCAGCAGTGAATGCGAACCCCGGGCAGCTCTTGTTGTTGACAGTGTCTGGATGTAGCACAGCCGCTGGTCAGGACAATACCTAATGCCGCTGGGGGGGGGGGGGGGGGGGGAGCGAGAGAGAGAGCGCGAGAGAGAGAGCGAGAGAGTGAGAGAGAGCGAGAGAGAGAGAGAGAGAGAGATGATGAGGATACAACGTGATGAACAAAACACCTGCAACTAAGCATCAATAGATGGCGGTTTACATAACAAGAGATTGAAGAATCGCCATTTAAAAAGTTGCCATCTTCTACACAAACCTTTTAATAAGGAATGTATTTTGCCATTTCGAGTATAACAACTTTTACTTGGGGCATTAAGTAACACTGTAAAATGGTAGTGTCTAGTGAAAACTAGACATATAACTCAAGCATTACATAAACCACAATTACACTTTAATAGGCTAATATGATATAATCATCACCCCCAACATTCAAAAGGAAATGGCTTGCATGCAGAAACGGTCTCTGAAGTATGACAATGACAGAGTTGGTTCTCAACAAAAGTCGACAATCTCCGCCCGTCTCTCTGGATTACTGGCCCGGAGAAGGATTTACACAGGAAAGAATGACACACATTGCACTAAAGACTTTGGTTTTAAGACGTCGACACAGCATCCTGTCTTTCTGTTGCAATGATTGGCCTTCAGTTGTCTCATACAATGGCCCTGTTATTTCCCTGAGCCAATGAGAAAATATCGCTCGATCAGCCCTTTGTTGTACTTTCCCCGGCTGTCAAGCAGCGACGCTGCTGTATGTATCGTATGCACGTCCGTGGAGATCAGCAGAACTGTTCCTCTGATGTCACTCTGCTTGTCTAAACGTCCACAGCTTGATTCCTTGACGTGATCGGTGTGTAAACATTAAATAATGACTGAGGTTGGAGGCAACTCCCGCGCCAAAGTAAAAGTTAGGTAAACTACCTAGTCACAGTGAACATTAGAATAACCATTGAACCATTGGGATTATATGTTAGGTAGAACAATTAAAGTTGATGATTTTATCATCACAATTCAGAAAAATAGGGAGACCATAGCGGTCAGGATAGTAAAGTGGTGAGGATGGACGAGCAGTGGAAAGGTTCTGGTTTGATCCCCCAGTACCTCAGACCAACCCGTAAGCATATTTTGTTGGCCCATACGTGCTCTTTGTATCTCTCATGAGTCGCTTTGGATGGAATAACCTGCTCAACGAAAAGACAAAAAGATTCGGACTCAACGCTCTTCATCTCCTGCAGGGTACTCACTGCTCTCCGTCCGGATGCAGAAGCGGTGCTTGAAGCCCTTGTGCGAGTGTGTGCAGGTGAGGACCTCGGGGTTGGAGCAGCCCACATCCACGTACCTCTGGCCCTGGATGATGTTGCAGCCATAGCACTGCAGACCCTGCGCTGCAGGGGACCCACATTGGATGGGAGGGGTTAGTTAATGCACACACATAGTGTTGTTGGTGTTGACCCGGGGAAGTGAGACCACAAAAACAAAATGATTTATATCTATAGATAGATATAGATGTATACAGATATACACACACATACAGTATATACACATATATATATGGATATAGATCTAAATGTATCCTTCAGGATAGCTGAGGCTCAATACTCGTCCAGGGGTGAGTCTTCGACGATTCGATTCTTTGATAGAAAGATATTTAGTTGACGTCGCAGATGAATGCAGACGATGACCTGAAGGGACTCGCAGATTGTGGTCTTATTGAGAAGAGTTCATTGGTTAAGGCGGTAGGTGATTTGAAAAACAATTTGCTAATCACAAAATACATTAGACAATACAGCATTGGACAATAAAATAGCAAATTGCAACGTCTTATCAAAAGTTACCCTTTATTGGGCATGGCCTATTGTAGTTCACATTATAACTCAGTTTGTTATAAAGTGCAGCAAAACATGGTCATTCTGTAAAGGGAAATTCTCATGATCAAGCCAGGAGCATCTCTTTAGTACAAATAACCCACCTCATAGTTGTCCTCGATTAAAACAAAATGTATCAAAGGAAAGTCTAGGTGCAAGATAGATAATGAGGTGCAAAAGAAGATGGACAACAGAGATGCTGTACAATGAAAAGTCAACGGACTTCAAGGTGTGAGTTGGACCGATTCAACCAGGTTTCACTTCCGTAGGTTTATGATTTCAGTACCTGGTGTTGATTTACAAAGTCCTAATTTTAGTGCACCTTTCCTTTCACTGTGCTTAAAGGAGACCCATTGTGGTACACAGTCCCCCTGGCTCACTCTTGTTGGGTTGGTTCATCTCAGGCTATTTTAAGCCATATTTTGAGTTATCAGACACAACATAATCCCCTTGCTAAGAAGGGAGGCAGCAGAGCAGGTTGAGTCGGACGTGTATCTTTAGCCTTTTTGTTTTTAAAGAAAGTATTTATGTCAAACTACTTTCTTCATCAAACTTTGATGCAGTAATGAAGTTCTTTTTGAAAATAATATTTTGGATAATATTTTCCTCGGCTCCGCTTCTCTCCTCATCTCTCCTCTCCTTTGTCTCTCTCTCCTCTCCTCTCCTCTCCTCTCCTCTCCTCTCCTCTCCTCTCCTCTCCTCTCCTCTCCTCTCCTCCTCTACTAATCCCACATCAATGAGAGTGAGGTTGGCCTACTGCAGTATTTCCCCCAGCCACCTCATAATATGTGATTCCAAATGTCTGTTACCTCCTGCTTCATATAGACTCACTGTGAAATACAACAATTTACCTTTTATAACCTTTTAATAATCCACAATCTTCAAGAGATTGTATACGCTGTCCCACACACACACCTGTGGCTCACCTCCACATCCCGCACAACACACACACACACACACACACACACACACACACACACACACACACACACACACACACACACACACAATCAAACAGCAGTGGCTGAGTGAATCCTCTCGGTTGAGTCTGTGGACTCTCCGTTAAAAGGGCAGGAGAGGAAAGGAAAGGAATGGCGCCTCCGCTGGTTTAAACATTGAGCTTTCAGAAGTCAACTAATCCTGGCAAATGCTCTTACCAAAAATCACTTTACAGATCTGCTGTAATCAATGGGAAGCCATGAAAAGAGATCACAGGAGGAGTGATACTCCGTTATAACTCCCTTATAAACAAAGGAATATGAGCACAATCCATTTTAACTCGATATAACATCAAATCATTTAAAAGCGATCACTAAAGTAATGCACATTTTAGATGGATTATTATTGAGCCACACGTAAAAAGCACAGGCTAAACGCAAACAAGCATAAATAAAATAATATGCTAATTATCAAACTGAAATAATAATCTCATCTCAATTCAGCATTAGTAAAAGTCACCATTGCATGCAAATTTCCTCCAAGCTACATCGCTTCGAAACACAAACCTCCAAAATGCTCCACAATACACACGGTGTGTTGCAGTAGCAGCGTCCATATGAATTGGCTTGGGTGGAGATGAATGCTTCATTGCCAGGTAGCATATCACTAACATGTCCATGAGCCCCTCTTGAGCTCCCCTGGTGTCATGTGCAGCGGGGGATCAGCACGGTGAGCGTGGTACGGGGAGGGGGAAGCGGGAAGACATTATGTCTGAGATCTCTGGATTTGATCCCAGGGTGAGATATCAGCTGCGGTCAACATGGGTCAGGTCAGTCGTTTGTGGTCTTCGGGGAAATGTGCCTTTCTGACCTTTTGGTTTTTGTGTTGTGTTCTGGTCGAGTAAAGCCCCTGAACACGGTGACAACCAAATGCAAAAGTGAAAGACAGATGTGTTTTATACCCCTTTAACACGGTTATGATAACGGTGTTAACTGATGGTCTAATGAACATAGTTTTTCCTTTTGTAGCTACGCATGAATGAACACTGATTATTTTTGTCCATCTTGTACTCTCCCCTCCTTGTCTCACACAAAAAACATCGTGTGTGTGTGTGTGTGTGTGTGTGTGTGTGCGTATATCACAAAAAACAAAAAGCCATAATCAAATGATACATAAAGTCATCTCTTTTCAACTCTCACCTCTTCCACCACCTCTCTTAATGACGAAAAAAGAAAGAAAAAGCCTTAGTTTCCTACTCACCTTGCGTTACAAGAAAAGCCCAAACCAAAGGCAGTCCGAGCCCGTACATCAGCCAGGTGTGTAAAGTCATAGATGCAGCCCAACACCAGCCAGTAGTGCTGAAGGACAAGGAAAGAAAATCACGGGTAAAGTCCTCTGTCCTCTGTCTTCTGTCCTCTGTCCTCTGTCCTCTGTCCTCTGTCCTCTGTCTTCTGTCCTCTGTCCTCTGTCCTCTGTCCTCTGTCCTCTGTCCTCTGTCCTCTGTCCACTGTCCTCTTTCCTCCAATATTCCACAGATTAGAGAAGAGAGAGAGGGAGGGAGGGAGGGAGGGGGAGAGAGAGAGAGCAAGAGAGAGAGAGAGGGAGGAAGGGAGGGAGGGAGGGAGGGAGGAAGAGAGATAAAGAGAGAGAGAGAGAGACAGAGAGATAGAGAAGAGAGCAAGAGAGCAAGAGAGCAAGAGAGCAAGAGAGCAAGAGCGCGAGGGAGAGAGAGCGAGTGAGAGAGGAGCGTGAGCGAGAGCGAGTAAGAGAGAAAGAGAGCGAGAGAGGAGATCTGGAAGAAAGTGTGAAGTGGCGTTGTACAGATCTCCGATCGCACCATTTGAGCTTCAGTAAACTGCCTGAGCCCCCCCCCCCCCCCCCCCCCCCCCCACACACACACACACACTCCGAGAGACCAGAACCGAGAGAGAGAGAGAGAGAGAGAGAGAGAGAGAGAGAGAGAGAGAGAGAGAGAGAGAGAGAGAGAGAGAGAGAGAGAGACAGAAAGTGAGAGAGATAGAAAGTGAGAAAGTGAGAGAGAGAGCGAGTGAGAGAGAGAAAGACAACCTACCAACCCACCAACCGGTCTGCCAGTCAGAGAGCTGAGGAATGAGGGGGTGAGTGAGGGACTACATGAAGCCTTCCTCTGCTCTCCCTCCTCATGTCCAGGGCTTGTTGTTGTTGATGTTGCAGCTCAATTAAAAGGAGACTCCAGGTCTCCCTGGTCCCTGCCACTGCTCCCTCTCAGACAGGGAGGAGAGAGACGTGGATTGGGAGGGACCTTTGCTCTTACTGGCTCCATGCAGAACAACTAACACTATGCTGACGTGGTATTTTTTCCTTTTTTTCCGGATTAATTCCTGATTGATAATCCATCGCTTCTAATAATAGTTCCTTCACAATGTGTTCAGATGCCCGTGAATTCATTGGGATGGCACACTCTGCCAAGACAGTGTGTGTGTGTGTGTGTGTGTGTGTGTGTATGTGTGTGTGTGTGTGTGTGTGTGTGTGTGTGTGTGTGTGTGTGTGTAAATGCGTGCATGAATTTTTGTGTGTGTGTCTAGAATAAACAGAACGAGAGAGAGAGAGAGAGAGAGAGAGAGAGAGAGAGAGAGAGAGAGAGAGAGAGAGAGAGAGAGAGATCTCTATGAGTCTGATGTGGGCTCTGATGGCCCCTCCTATCAAAAACAGGTTATCTCCTAGTGTGTCATTGTGGCCATGATGCACCGGGGAGAAAATGCGATCTAATCAAGAATTAAAGACTTAATCCTTTCTTAGAGACTGTAATGCCAGATAAGGCTGGCTTTGCAGTATAAGCTCCCGTATCCACCCCCCACAACACACACACGCACGCACACACACACACACACACACACACACACACACACACACACACACACACACATGCACGCAAGCAAACACACACACACCCTTCCCAAAGCAACATATGGTCGGGGCTCGATAGATGGCTGCCAACCAATGCTGTCACTCATATTAAAACATATTTATTGTGCAGGCGACAGATTTCTCCGTACACACGTGCGGACACACACACACACACACACGTTTTCATTACGTAGGATAGAGACTAGCTCAGTTCCAAGTGATTCGTGCCTGTTCAGATTGCTGTAGATTTCCTCGTTCTTGAACGTGTGCACGTGTGTGTGTGTGTGTGTGTGTGTGTGTGTGTGTGCATGTCTGTGTGCGTGTGTGTCTGCTTTTTTTGTTAATGTGTGCAGCTGCGAGAGGCTTTTAGTATCTTACTTGAGGAATGGGTTGGTGCACTGACATCTTTCAGAAATCGCAGGGAAATGTTCAGATGAAAGGGGATGTGTGTGTGTGTGTGTTGTGTGTGTGTGTCCTCAGTTATCATCATTGTGATGGCAGAGCTCCAGATGTGTGCACATCAATGGGAATCTTGAATGGGATTCAGGGAATCATATCATTTTCCATTGCCCTTAGCTTAGCATAAATTAACACCCTATGCACATGTGCACACACACACACACACACACAAACACAAACACAAAATCCATGTTACGCAGACAGTATCTGGGAAATTATTTACATAATACCAATAAACCGATTTTTATTTTGTATTTTACTGTTATGCAATATGAAAAAATAGTCCGAAATCAACACAGTGATAAACGCTATGAGACACATTACACCGAATTTAAAATCCTTCATGCTGCTTTGCACATGCAATGAATTCCTCTCTTTTTTCCTGCACCCTCCCCCCACGACCACCGCCACCACCACCGCCACCACCACCGCCACCACCACCGCCACCACCACCGCCACCACCACCACCACCACCACCATCCTTCTCTGACACGCTTCATCCATTTATACTGTGCTGAGCTGCCTGAGTCTTTGACTGATAAGGCGAAGAGAGAGAGAGAGAGAGAGAGAGAGAGAGAGAGAGAGAGAGAGAGAGAGAGAGAGAGAGAGAGAGAGAGAGATAGTGTGTGTGTGTGTGTGTGTGTGTGTGTGTGTGTGTGTGTGTGTGTGTGTGTGTGTGTGTGTGTGTGTGTGTGTGTGTGTGTGTGTGTGTGCGGAGGGGAAGTGTGAAGGAGGAGGAGAATGAAGAACGAATGGTGGGGGGGGGGGGGGGGTGTAGGAGGTCCATCAGTACCACCCTGATGAAAGCCAGCCCCCTCCCCCTCCCTCACCCACCTCACCCCAAGCTTCTCCTCCTGACTTATCTCATGTCACACAATGTCCCCCCCCTTTAAATTCCTTTCAAGTCTCCCCCCTCCCCCCACACTGTCAGTATGGAGTGTGAGTGTGGAGTGTGACAGTCACACTAATAGTGCAAGCCACATTTAAACCATGACGACATAAGACACTCCAAGTAGAGGGAAGACCAAAAGGAAACACAACAGGGATGTGATCACATTCCCGTGTGATTCCCGTGTGATGATGGCGGAGGAGGACATGATGGATGTGCTGTATATGATGTTAATTCTGCTCTTAATCCCCCCCCCCCCACTAGAGGAAAACAAGCTGGAAGAGGCCACTGAGTCTGATGCTGTATTAAGGACTCCCCGGTGGCTCATCCACACAGTGAGTGAAAAAGACCAGTAATCCTGTCTGGGTTGACCACTGTTCGCAGGCAGCCTACCACACAGGCAAGGACCCCAACTCGTGGAGGCTACCTGCTCAATCAGAACAACAAAAACAAAATAGTGATTGCATGCGTGAGATTAGAGGTTTCCGTTCTTTGGGGGGGGGGGGGTGAATGAACAACTGACGTGGCGTGGGGGAGCGATCCCTGTATGTATCTTTCCCGAGGGATGGATGTGCTTTCTGTGGCATGTGACATGATTATCGCCTTAATGCTGGCGCTAGAGCTAAAGATTAAAACCAATAGAGGTTCTTCGGAGAGAAACTGCCTTTTTGCACCCTGAATATCAAGTAATTGAAAGTTTGACCACATGTACGTACGCCTCTGCAGTTTGACAGTGAAGAGAGGCAAAGCCGGATTCTCCTTGAACTGCAAAATGAGACATTTTACCAGAAAGCTTAGCTCCCATGAGGGGGTGTAAGCACTTCTCCGCTTTAACTTTAGGGCTCATTTTTAGTATGATGGCAGAGTTAGCTGCCAGCTACTAACGGCCCAATGATTTAATATTAAGGTGGTCATTCACTACGATAAAATATATATTAGATAAAGATACATAAGATAAAAATAAAAATATTACATTATAAAGTGTTCCTACAAAATCCCCTACAAAACAGTGCAAAAATAGAAGCTTAACAAAACTTGAGACTAACATAATTCTCCACATTGCAGGGACATCAAGCAGACCAGGACAACACTGTGAAAGTACATGACAAATTGTACTGATAAACTATTCATTCATTCATTCGTTCACACAATGAAATGTTTCATCAAGCATTCAAGCACTCAGCCCAAATGGAGACCAAGAGGCATCACCCAATCAGCAGCCAGTTGTCATTGTTAGGATGCTCTGGATGGATTGTGCCCAGCACCCCAGAGAATCAAACCCGTGACTCTCACCATCACCACCATTGCTCACCATGCAGTGCCAGGCCCTTAGGCATCAGCATCAGCTTTTTAAGGTTTCAAAACCTCTTTGGTCAAGTCTTTGTGGACTGAATGGTGCACAGAGGTCCTCTTGGTTTGGACAACATATTGTATGTAATTATACTTGCACAGAAGAAAGAGAACAGGGACCTGGGTGTTGACACTGGATGATCAGCTGTCATCCAGTGTCAACACCGCTCCTGCAGAATCATGCTCCGCACCGTCAGGAGGATATGTGCTGGTTCCTCACCCAGCAGGCCACCCAGATTTTGGTCCAGGCTCTTGTCATCGCGCTTTCTCTATCTCTTGTTTCTATAAGGTCACACTGTAATCAGTTCCCTTATTTTATGACTATGATGTACTCGCGTGATTCTTGCAATTTTGGTTGCATTTTCATGGTTGAATGAACTTTGCTTTGGATAAAGGCGTCATTAAATAAACATAATGAAATGGAAAAAAGAAAGATTTGTCCTGTGAAGGTGCCTGTTTTGTTTGTTTGTGTTTGTGTTGCGTTAAGTGGGAGGAGTGTTTTGTGCTACCTCGATGCTGTTGTTGTTGTTGTTCTAGTATGTAAATGAAATGTCCCAGCTTGACCTGGTTCCAACCTTACGTCATCATGATATGCCTCCCACTTCTGTGCTAATGTCATGCATGTTCACTCTCATTATTTCCTCTCACTTACTCCTATCATTAGGGCTCTAGACTATATTATTATTTTCCTTATTATTATCAACTGGATAGAAAAGACCTGACCTATAACCAAAAAAACTCATGATCTGAAAGGACTGCAGCGCATGATTTGGACTACTAATTAAAAGGCTCAAGCATCCTTTGATTGGTTGACTGAGCACTAAAGTGGCTAGAAATGTAAATAGTCACGTGAATGGGGAGGAATATTAACTTGTTATCGTCCCATATAAAGGCTTATCCTCGCCAACCGATCCAGGTAATGATGTCTTCATTTAAACAATGTACCAGTGCTTGGAAGTGCACATCTGTTCGAAATGCTGTCTGGAAAACGTCCTGATGAAGAGCTCCAACCTGAGACATGTTGACATCTGTTTCCTTCATGGCTTTCATTCATTGGCTCGCTTCATGCTCCAAGCCGCTGCTTAGTGGGCCATCATGGCTCTTTTCCTCACTCAGCCCTCTATCTGTCAGAAGGACTCCTTCTCCCACCCAGCCACACGCTTGCAAAAGGT
Organism: Lota lota; assembly: GCA_026745465.1. Taxonomy (NCBI): domain Eukaryota; kingdom Metazoa; phylum Chordata; class Actinopteri; order Gadiformes; family Lotidae; genus Lota; species Lota lota. The sequence goes on from JACYXH010000652.1 coordinate 505,787, forward strand.
ATTTTGGACGTAACAATCGCAAAATGACAAATGGGTAAAATCGAAAAGCAAAAATCAACAAGAGATTTGTTTTTGCTTTCATAAATGTGCGCATGGGAGTGTGCGTGGATGATGGCTGGTTTAAGCAGCCTCACCTGGCCCGAGTCAGACTGATTGGACTCTGGGGGTGAGGCTGCACACCTGTTGCACATTGAGCAATCAGTGTGCAACAGGTTAAACCAGCCACCACCGCACACACTCAGGGAGATCTGCATGGCAATATGGAGCGCCATGTCATGTATCATTGGCTACAAACCTTTACAATAAACTGATTTTCCTAAACCACCATCCTGCGTCCTTGTCTGGAGGAGTCCAGTTAAAGTCACCTAGGTGGACTTTAGGTGTAGCACTGTCGTTGCTACAGTGTGATTAATCTTTTAATGTATGTCAGCATTTCTTCATGTAGGCCTACCTCCGTCTGTAATAGATAGAAGACAATCAAATAGAGTAGAGAGAGCTACAGGTAGTGAAGATACACAAGCTACCGTTAACATAAACACATAGTGCATGATGGGATATCTTGTCTGTGATATAATACATGCAGACGATACCCTAACACCAACCCAACCATAACAAGTCCGGCGTGGGTAAAGGCAGTACACGTCACACATCATGTACATCATACATCATACATCATACATCATATACCTTCAATGTCAACCAATCACAAAATGTTTCCCAATAGGTGTGCATGTAGGGTCTGTAACCTACCTAGCGTCCGCTCTGTGGCTACACGTGGAGGGCATCTTGTGAATTGTGGAGTCATATGAATGGAATAAGCTTGGAGCCTGTTGTCATGGTGTTTACTTATTTACTGTACATAAGCCCAGAGACTTCAAACGGCCCAAGGAACATGCCTCAGCTGTCGTGTTAGTGTCTCAATCTCTCCACTGGTTGAGCTGCAAATCTGTTCTGGTCATTTCTTGTGAAGGGATGTGAAATGTGTTTAAACTAGAACCATTTTGATTGACTGATTTACCTTTACTTTCAAGTCGCTTTTTGTAAAGTGTAAAGTGTCAATTGAAACACAATAAAATGGTTTTGGAGTGGTTTTGTTATGAATACATGATGACTGCACATACGTTATCTGATGTGTCTGTCAACAATGAGCATAATCACCTTCCTATGAGGTCGTGAGGATCAAGACAACATGGTTGTGATCCACATCCTGACTGGCTTCTGATGAAAAACACGTGAGATTCCTGTGGAGCGTTTGAAGTCCAGAAAGGCTGTTTTCAGGCAGGGTTTATAGAACCACATTTGATACTTCATCGATACAGCCATTCATCAACTTCCAGATCAAATGCAAAAAGCAATATGTTCTGAAGGGACAACTGTTATTAAAGAAATTAATGAGTAATCACAGAAGACAGTAGAAAATAGACAACAAAGGAGAATACAGAGGACGTAGTCTCTCACAAATCACAAAAACGTTCTTTCAGAATTCCTCATAGGACAGCTGTTTTATATTGGGGAGGTAGCGGACATATTCCACAAAATGTCAGCCACTCTGCGCTTTTGTTTAGAGTTTTAAGTGTTCTGTCCATGAACTCATTCTTGCATAAAATGCTGCGGACAAGGCCCATGCATATTTTATACTGCGACTTTGTTTGCAGTAGAATAAATAAAAGACATGCACAAACATTAGAAGACAAGTGAAGGCATAAACTATTTACTAAACATTTGTTGTTAGCTTGGTTTGTTGATAAACTAATTTGCAGTAAGATACAAATGGATTACATCTTAAGCTCTACCTGTTATTTAATAGGCCTAATGGTGGTTCACAAACTTTACAATAATTTCTAGTTGTGGTTAAACCCCTAAAGTCCCACTTGTATCCCAATACGTTACATTAATGGGGTCGTACGTAACATGTCAAACATGATTCACCCAGTTCCTGACCTGTCTGATCTCGCTCCAGGCCTCTCTCCATCTTCATATCTCCATGGCCCAATCAGAAGAGCCGGTGTCGGACTAGGTTAAGAGGATTTCTCACCCTCTGGATCCTAAAACCATTCGGTTGATTGATCAAGTGGTATATTGACTTCATTGATTGAAAGACGGACAGACAGACAGAACGACAGACAGACAGACAACCAAACAAATGGATAGAGAGAGAGAGAGAGAGAGAGAGAGAGAGAGAGAGAGAGAGAGAGAGAGAGAGAGAGAGAGAGAGAGAGAGAGAGAGAGATAGATGGATAGAGACCGACAGACAGACCAGTATATAGTTCATATTTTGTGGATTGTTTGGCTGATTCAACAGCTGTCTACCTAACACCCCGAACCGCTAGGTGGCGATAATGTCTGTATCTAGAGCAAGCGCCAGCGGAAAGGAAGCATAGAGTCACACGTGTTTACTACATGGTATACTGATGTCTTACCGCGGTGTCGTTGGATATTGAACACAGACCTATTTATAATACAATCCAATCGTGGAAAACATGGCTCAAAGAAAAAAGAAGTTTACGAAGAGAAAAGGACGTAATGGCAAAAGGGACCCCGAGGCGGACTCGGACAGTGGCGGAGATATTGAACTTGTTACGGATGATCGTGGCGATGAAGACGATAACGTAAGCAAAGCCAGCCGCAGACGTTTGTGTTGATGAACCAGATCAACTCCTCGTTACATGTCCCGTGTAATAGCAGTATCGTGCTGGGTGACGTCCAGCTCTCTCTGCTCCGGTCCATAGCGTTGTGAGACGAAGGATAAGTCCGGAGCAACGTTAAACGTTTAACGTTACTCAAAACTCAACAAGTGTATAACGCTGGTAGTGCATGTGACCGTGCAAAATAAAACCGGTAGAATAACACGACACGAGTACATGCGCTTCGCATGTGTGTGGGTAAATATTTTGATTTTATATTTATTTTGATTTTGGCCCAGTCCTGCAGAAAGCTGCCTCATTTCCCGGCTGCCACCGACGGCACATCTGATGTGGAGCCTGACACCAGACAGCTGGTCCGATGCCAGAACAAGAAGAAGAAAAAGTCCGGCGGATTCCAGTCCATGGGTGAGCACAGGAGAACGGTTCCCTGATGAGATCAGGTTATTTCCTCACGAAACGCCTAAACCCAGACGTGAACTGCGTTTCTAACGTTCACTGGGGTTGAACGTCGTCTCACAGTTGATACCAGAGACGTTTGTGTGTGTGTGTGTGTGTGTGTGTGTGTGTGTGTGTGTGTGTGTGTGTGTGTGTGTGTGTGTGTGTGTGTGTGTGTGTATCACTGCCTTCTATCTGGTTTCAGGTCTCAGTTATCCCGTGTATAAAGGGGTCATGAAAAAAGGATACAAAGTCCCTACTCCAATTCAACGAAAGGTCAGCCAACCATTTCTCTGCTGCACCACAGTAGACACTTATTGGATATTACTCAAACCATATATTTAGATGTCATTCTAAGCCTATCCCTCTCCTGTGTGGCAGACTGTCCCAGTCATACTGGACGGTAAAGATATAGTGGCCATGGCCCGGACAGGCAGTGGTAAGACGGCTGCCTTCCTGATCCCCATGTTTGAGAAGCTGAAGGGACCCCAGGCCCAAACAGGGGCCCGGGCCCTCATCCTGACCCCCACAAGAGAGCTGGCGCTGCAGACCATGAAGTTTACCAAAGAGGTACGTCATTTTGGAAGCATAGGACATCAGAGCATTGGTTATTGTGTTGGTAGGAATGGTGTTTTGGTCATTGTTTAGTAATTAATTGTGAAATGATTTGTCATTATGGGGTGACATTGTTGTGTTTGAAACTGCCACAGCGTTTCTCATGTGAGACGTGCAAAAAACCATTTTCATTAGCCTAGGTTATGGTATATTTACATTGATATAGGATTTAACAGTACTACAACTCTCTTGAGTCCTCTCAATATGGCAGAGTATCGGCAACAACAAATCCCATGATGCATTCAGATGTACAAGCCCTATGAAGTTACCAGTGAAAACGTATGTTGATTACTTTCAAATTGAATTGACAAATGTCTTTTTTTTCTCTCGTTTGATAGCTTGGGAGATTTACCGGCCTCAAGACTGCATTGATCCTTGGTGGAGATGGGTGAGTCACACTTTGGATTCCATTCATATAACTCTATATACTAAATACTCTATATATGTTACTATATGTTCTATATATGTAACTATATTTTATATATGTAACTATATACTATATATTCTATATATGTTACTATATTTTATATATGTAACTATATACTATATGTTCTATATATGTTACTATATTTTATATATGTAACTATATACTATATATTCTATATATGTTACTATATTTTATATATGTAACTATATACTATATATTCTATATATGTTACTATATTTTATATATGTAACTATATACTATATATTCTATATATGTTACTATATATTCTAGTACCTACATGAGTACTTAATAATACCATCACAGTTGAAAGAGCCAGTGAACTTACTGTTTCAGTGGGAATTTGAACACCGAGATTTAAAAAAGTTATAGGAAAGGGGGGGGGGGGGGGTGTTATCGCCATGGTTATGGCCCACAGCAACTTTGTGATACTTTTTTATTACCGTCGTTGTGTACGAGCGTTATGAGCGATGTTGTACATGAAATGCGCCACACCCCGTAGCGTTACACTACAGGTGTCCGGGAATCCTATCCCTCGGACGCGGGTATTAAACACACCGCTGCTCAGACGGAGCTTCACCGTCCACACACACACACACACACATATCGGTGCATCCCTATACTATATAGTCTATACATGTAACTACATACTATATAGTCTATACATGTAACTACATACTATATAGTCTATACATGTAACTACATACTATATATTCTATACATGTAACTAAATACTATATATTCTATACATGTAACTAAATACTATATGTTCTATACATGTAACTAAATACTATATGTTCTATACATGTAACTAAATACTATATATTCTATACATGTAACTAAATACTATATGTTCTATACATGTAACTATATATTCTATACATGTAGCTAAATACTATATGTTCTATACATGTAACTAAATACTATATATTCTATACATGTAACTATATATTCTATACATGTAACTAAATACTATATGTTCTATACATGTAACTAAATACTATATTCTATACATGTAACTAAATACTATATGTTCTATACATGTAACTATATATTCTATACATGTAACTAAATACTATATATTCTATACATGTAACTAAATACTATATGTTCTATACATGTAACTAAATACAATATGTTCTATACATGTAACTAAATACTATATATTCTATACATGTAACTAAATACTATATGTTCTATACATGTAACTACATACTATATATTCTATACATGTACCTAATACTATATATTCTATACATGTAACTAAATACTATATGTTCTATACATGTAACTAAATACTATATGTTCTATACATGTAACTATATATTCTATACATGTAACTAAATACTATATGTTCTATACATGTAACTAAATACTATATATTCTATACATGTAACTATATATTCTATACATGTAACTAAATACAATATGTTCTATACATGTAACTAAATACTATATGTTCTATACATGTAACTATATATTCTATACATGTAACTAAATACTATAAGTTCTATACATGTAACTAAATACTATATATTCTATACATGTAACTAAATACTATATGTTCTATACATGTAACTAAATACTATATGTTCTATACATGTAACTAAATACTATATATTCTATACATGTAACTAAATACTATATGTTCTATACATGTAACTATATATTCTATACATGTAACTAATTACTATATGTTCTATACATGTAACTAAATACTATATATTCTATACATGTAACTATATATTCTATACATGTAACTAAATACTATATGTTCTATACATGTAACTAAATACTATATATTCTATACATGTAACTAAATACTATATGTTCTATACATGTAACTAAATACTATATATTCTATACATGTAACTAAATACTATATGTTTTTATACATGTAACTACATACTATATATTCTATACATGTAACTAAATACTATATGTTCTATACATGTAACTAAATACTATATATTCTATACATGTAACTAAATACTATATGTTCTATACATGTAACTATATATTCTATACATGTAACTAAATACTATATGTTCTATACATGTAACTAAATACTATATATTCTATACATGTAACTAAATACTATATATTCTATACATGTAACTAAATACTATATATTCTATACATGTAACTAAATACTATATGTTCTATACATGTAACTATATATTCTATACATGTAACTAAATACTATATGTTCTATACATGTAACTAAATACTATATATTCTATACATGTAACTAAATACTATATATTCTATACATGTAACTAAATACTATATGTTCTATACATGTAACTAAATACTATATATTCTATACATGTAACTAAATACTATATGTTCTATACATGTAACTATATATTCTATACATGTAACTAAATACTATATATTCTATACATGTAACTACATACTATATGTTCTATACATGTAACTAAATACTATATGTTCTATACATGTAACTAAATACTATATATTCTATACATGTAACTATATATTCTATACATGTAACTAAATACAATATGTTCTATACATGTAACTAAATACTATATGTTCTATACATGTAACTATATATTCTATACATGTAACTAAATACTATATGTTCTATACATGTAACTAAATACTATATATTCTATACATGTAACTAAATACTATATGTTCTATACATGTAACTAAATACTATATGTTCTATACATGTAACTAAATACTATATATTCTATACATGTAACTAAATACTATATGTTCTATACATGTAACTATATATTCTATACATGTAACTAAATACTATATGTTCTATACATGTAACTAATACTATATATTCTATACATGTAACTATATATTCTATACATGTAACTAAATACTATATGTTCTATACATGTAACTAAATACTATATATTCTATACATGTAACTAAATACTATATGTTCTATACATGTAACTAAATACTATATATTCTATACATGTAACTAAATACTATATGTTCTATACATGTAACTACATACTATATATTCTATACATGTAACTAAATACTATATGTTCTATACATGTAACTAAATACTATATATTCTATACATGTAACTAAATACTATATGTTCTATACATGTAACTATATATTCTATACATGTAACTAAATACTATATGTTCTATACATGTAACTAAATACTATATGTTCTATACATGTAACTAAATACTATATATTCTATACATGTAACTAAATACTATATGTTCTATACATGTAACTATATATTCTATACATGTAACTAAATACTATATATTCTATACATGTAACTACATACTATATGTTCTATACATGTAACTAAATACTATATGTTCTATACATGTAACTAAATACTATATATTCTATACATGTAACTAAATACTATATGTTCTATACATGTAACTATATATTCTATACATGTAACTAAATACTATATATTCTATACATGTAACTAAATACTATACATTCTATACATGTAACTATATATTCTATACATGTAACTATATATTCTATACATGTAACTACATACTATATATTCTATACACAAGCTGTAACCTGACTGTCCTCAGAAGACTGAGCACCGGAAACCGCTGAGCTCTGAAAGTAGCGGGTTTTTGAGGGGGATGCTGCCTATGTTTAAGGATAGTGTTTTAATGCTAAAGGATTTGGCCTGTTGGCTAAGACCCCATGATATTCTTTGACATATTCTTTGTCGAGATGTTAATCAGCCATGATTTGTATTCAACTAATACCGTATTACGGTGTACACACGTTTTGAAATTGCGCAGTTGGCGATCCATTTCCATCCATTATATTCCAAACAAGTGTTTAGCAGCTCCCATAGCTGTATCTTTGTAAGCTAACACAAGTAAGCACATACAAACTGCCCTGGCTAGCTAGCTTTCTCTAATAGTGCCTACAAACGAACAAATCCACAAGTTTCGATTCTGTGTTTACATGCCACTGCACATGCTCACAAACTAAGACTGAGGTGCGCAGTAAGAATTCTGAGCAAAGATGGTGGCTGTTGTGATCATTCAGAATTGGAACGCAGCCTAAGCATTCACTTCTGAATCAAAATGAAGTGCTCCGCTCTGGGTTGTATGAATGCACTCTGCGTACATTCATACAACCCAGAGCCGAGCACTTCGCAGAGCGAGACTGTATATAAAACCTTGTTTTTTCATTTTCTTTGTTGTTCAGCATGGATGATCAGTTTGCGGCTCTTCACGAGAACCCAGACATGTGAGTAACCACAAAGAAGAGCACGGCAGCATGATCCTAGGGTGATGTGCAGTTGATCTCTAACTCCCACCCTCTCTCCAGAATCATCGGCACCCCCGGGCGTCTCATGCACGTCATCCAGCAGATGAACCTCAAGCTGCAGTGTGTGGAGTATGTGGTGTTCGACGAGGCCGACAGGTAACCACGCCCCTAATAATCCACCACGTTTTCATTGGACAGATTGTCGAAACAGGAAAGCTGTGCCGTGTCAGAATAAGGTTAAAACGTGTGTGTGTGTGTGTGTGTGTGTGTGTGTGTGTGTGTGTGTGTGTGTGTGTGTGTGTGTGTGTGTGTGTGTGTGTGTGTGTGTGTGTGTGTGTGTGTGTGTGAGAGAGACAACTAGGCTTGTTATTACGGGTTTGTATTTCTCCAACAATGTTGTAGCATTGCAAGCAACATTACATTGCTTGTAACATTCTGTCTTAGCACTGGAACCATTTTCTGAAGCCCCAAAAACATATATTTAAATTAACATCATAAACGTGCGACAACTAGTCAACTAAATTCTCTAACTAACGACGACTGGTCGACTAGGAAAGCCTTTGGTCAGGTTCAGCCCTACCTCCTCCAAGCCCATGGTAGCCTGCTGTCTCACTCCTCTCTCCTGCTCCTCGCTGCTCCTCCAGGCTGTTTGAGATGGGCTTTGCAGAGCAGCTGCAGGAGATCATCAGGAGGCTTCCAGACAACAGGCAGAGCCTGCTGTTTTCCGCCACTCTGCCCAAGCTGCTGGTGGAGTTCGCCAGAGCCGGTAAGACCCAACACTCCCGCAGGGTAGAACCTGCAGCCAACTGCTGTTGTTGTTTTTAGTTCTGTATATTATTATTTGTATTTGGTTTATTACCGGTTATTTTTTATAATCTCTTAAAATCCCCAAGAAGCTATTTATAATAATGATGATGATGATGATACATGGAGCTCAGTTCTTTGTCCGTTTCCAGGTCTGACGGAACCAGTGTTGATCCGTTTAGATGTGGACACCAAGCTTAGCGATCAGCTCAAGGTATGTATCGTAAGGTTTTGGATGGAGCTAGGGTTCTACTTTCATATCGTTCATCACGCTTATTCTAGATCGCCAGTATAAGATCTGACCACCAGGGGGCGATGGGGGGTGTGAGGCGCAAGCAGTACAGTTAAAGTTACGCGAATGAACATTTACAAAGGAGCATAAAACGTTATTTAAAATATATGTGACAGCGTTTGTCGCCTGCTATACTCCAAAGTAGTCCAGGCGGATAATCTCGATTATTTCCTAATACATTTTAAGACGCGTTTGACTGTAAAACACCAGATTATTTAAAAAGCCCTCTTTGCCGCATGTGCACATGCACCGCAGTATTAACTCTGCTTCGTCTTTTCCGAGCTTCTTCCGACATTCCGGCACATTCGGCAAAGCGTGACATTGAAATAATCCGGTGTTTTGCAGTCGCGTATTCAAAGTAATAAGTTGAAGGAGGCGCTACGTCCGGCGGAGGCTGCGTACGCTCTTGGTCATAGAGTACGTTCTGATAGCAAGTTAGGTCAAATCGCCTTAATATCGGCGCTGGAAAACAATTGTCCATATGCGAGCCGTTCGCCAACTGGCCCAAGCCTAGATGGAGTTCTGTGGACGTGGTGACAGTATAACATGCTTTTCAATATAACATGCACCATAACATGTTTTTAAGGGTACATTGGAGGCATCCTAACTCATGCCAAAATGAGTCGATTTCTCTGTAGTAGTCCACTGGGACCGGTGTAGATCTTTCTCCGATCCTTGTGACTAAATGCGTTGGTATCCTTCTGTTTTCTCATCGTCTTCTCCTGTCTAGTTGTCCTTCTTCCACCTCCGCCTGGACGACAAGCCTGCTCTCCTGCTCCACCTGCTGAGGCACGTGGTGAAGCCCCAGGAGCAGACGGTGGTGTTTGTAGCCACCAAACACCACGTGGAGTACGTGAAGGAGGTGAGGACCGTGTGTGTGTGTGTGTGTGTGTGTGTGTGTGTGTGTGTGTGTGTGTGTGGGTGTGCACGGTTAATGAATTAGTCATCATCATTCATCATTATGTATCTTAAATGGACAAATTCCCGTAAGCCCCTTTAGGATAATAGCATCTGCTGTACGGCTTAATCAGTCAACATGAAGGTGGGTGTGGGTGATGGGGTTCTGTCGAGAAGTCCTCCGTCTAACCTGTGTTCACGTGCAGCTCCTCACGTTGGAGGGGGTGGAGTGTGCGTACATCTACAGCGCTCTGGACCAGACGGCCAGGAAGATCAACATCGGGAAGTTTGTCCACCGCAAGGCCATGGTGCTGATCGTGACCGACGTGGCGGCCCGCGGTATCGACATCCCCCTGCTGGACAACGTCATCAACTACAACTTCCCCTCCAAGGCCAAGCTGTTCTTGCACAGAGTCGGTAAGCGACCCAGCATCGTTCAAATATTGCTATCTCAATAATATGAGGATTTTGTTTTGTAGCTTGTTGAATGCACTGTGCACAACAAAAGAAAGTGTGCTGTTTACTGCAATTACTACTTAGCCATTTAGCAGACCCTTTTATCAAAGGGACTTGGAAGAGCCGTGATTTCAGATGCACGGCATGAATGAGCAGGCCGGAGCGTCTTTTGTGGACGTGGGGAGTTGAACCCACTGAAACGCCCTGGCCCGCTTTGTTGACGGTTTGGTTTGCACACAAAATTGCCCCGCGCTCTGCCTCTGGGATGGGCCGGCGCTAACCGACGTGTTCCCCGCTCAGGTCGTGTGGCGCGCGCCGGGCGCAGCGGCGTGTCCTACAGCCTGGTGTGTCCGGACGAGATCCCCTTCGTCTACGACCTCCACCTCTTCCTGGGAAGACCCCTGCAGCTTGCCACGCCCCAACATCCGCCAGGTGGGTCTTCGCCAAAGGGGCCGCGTCCTTAAAGGGACGACGCGGTTGGTCCGATGCACTGAGCAGGGATGAGACGCCCTGATTGGCTCATACAGAGGCAGGCGCCTCTGTTCTCGAAACGGATATTCTAACAGCGCGTAACAGTTGAAGGACGGCTGCGGCATTTCACCAAATAATTATACTCAAATTATGACTCTTGAATCTTGCCTACAGCATCTTTTTTAACAACGATAAAAACGCTTGATTCTTTCGTATGATCTACTTCCGATACGAAACATGACTAGAGGGTCATATAACGACAGAGGTTCCTTTCTGCTTCCTTCTGTGCGTTTCCAGATGCGGACGGTGTGTTTGGCCGCGTGCCCCAGTGCATCCTGGACGATGAGGGCGCCCAGCTGAGGACCGTCCACGAGAACTCGCTGGATCTGAGCAACATCCACCACATCTCGGAGAACGCCTACAAGCAGTACCTCAAGTCCCGGCCCAGTCCCTCGCCAGAGTCCATCAAGAGGGTCAAGAACACGGACCTGTCCAGCCTGGCGGTCCACCCTCTGCTAGGTCAGTGTGAATCCTCACCCTCTGCTAGGTCAGTGTGGATCCTCACCCTCTGCTAGGTCAGTGTGGTTCCTCACCCTCTGCTAGGTCAGTGTGGATCCTACCCTCTGCTAGGTCAGTGTGGTTCCTACCCTCTGCTAGGTCAGTGTGGTTCCTACCCTCTGCTAGGTCAGTGTGGATCCTCACCCTCTGCTAGGTCAGTGTGGATCCTACCCTCTGCTAGGTCAGTGTGGTTCCTACCCTCTGCTAGGTCAGTGTGGTTCCTACCCTCTGCTAGGTCAGTGTGGATCCTACCCTCTGCTAGGTCAGTGTGGTTCCTACCCTCTGCTAGGTCAGTGTGGATCCTCACCCTCTGCTAGGTCAGTGTGGATCCTACCCTCTGCTAGGTCAGTGTGGATCCTACCCTCTGCTAGGTCAGTGTGGATCCTCACCCTCTGCTAGGTCAGTGTGGATCCTACCCTCTGCTAGGTCAGTGTGGATCCTACCCTCTGCTAGGTCAGTGTGGTTCCTCACCCTCTGCTAGGTCAGTGTGGATCCTCACCCTCTGCTAGGTCAGTGTGGATCCTCACCCTCTGCTAGGTCAGTGTGGTTCCTACCCTCTGCTAGGTCAGTGTGGATCCTCACCCTCTGCTAGGTCAGTGTGAATCCTCACCCTCTGCTAGGTCAGTGTGGTTCCTCACCCTCTGCTAGGTCAGTGTGGATCCTACCCTCTGCTAGGTCAGTGTGGATCCTACCCTCTGCTAGGTCAGTGTGGATCCTACCCTCTGCTAGGTCAGTGTGGTTCCTACCCTCTGCTAGGTCAGTGTGAATCCTACCCTCTGCTAGGTCAGTGTGGATCCTACCCTCTGCTAGGTCAGTGTGGTTCCTACCCTCTGCTAGGTCAGTGTGGATCCTACCCTCTGCTAGGTCAGTGTGGATCCTACCCTCTGCTAGGTCAGTGTGGATCCTACCCTCTGCTAGGTCAGTGTGGATCCTCACCCTCTGCTAGGTCAGTGTGGTTCCTCACCCTCTGCTAGGTCAGCGTGGATCCCCTCTCTTGGCGTTTTTCCATTAGCCCTTTTGGGCCGTGCCACGCTGATTTGCGTTTCCACTACCATTTTAAATGTGCCGCGCTGTGCCGTGCCGCGCCCGAGATGGACCATCTCCGAGGTCGGGGCCAAAGTGAGCCCGCCCCGCCTCCACGCAGGCGGCGGTGACCTCAGCCCTGGTTGCTGTCTCTCAAATTGTAGGAATATAGACCTATAAAAATACAATATACAGGTGCATCTTAATAAATTAGAATATTGTGGAAAAGTTAATTCATTTCAATAATTCAATTTAAAAAGTGAAAATCTTATATTGTATAGATTCATTACACCCAAAGGGAAATATTTCAAGCCTTTATTTGTTTTAATCTTGGTTATGGCTTACAGCTCATGAAAACCCCCAATTCAGTATTTCGGAACATTAGAATATTACATAAGACCAGTTAAGAAATGATTTTTAATACGGAAATGTCGGCCTTCTGAAAAGTATGTTATTGTATATGCACTCAGTACTTGGTTGGGGCTCCTTTTGCATGAATTACTGCATCAATGCAGCGTGGCATGGAGTCGATCAGCCTGTGGCACTGCTGAGGTGTTATGGAAGCCCAGGTTGCTTCGATAGCGGCCTTCAGCTCGTCTGCATTGTTGGGTCTCGTGTCTCTCATCTTCCTCTTGACAAATACCCCATAAATCTTCTACGGGGATCAGGTCAGGCGAGTTTGCTGGCCAATCAAGCACACTAATCCCTTGGTCCTTAAACCAGGTATTGGTACTTTTGGCAGTGTGGGCCAAGTCCTGCTGGAAAATGAAATCAGCATCTCCATAAAGCTTGGCAGCAGAAGGAAGCATGAAGTGCTCTCAAATGTCCTGGTTAGACGGCTGCGTTGACTTTGGACTTGATAAAACACAGTGGACCAACACCAGAAGATGACACGGCTCCCCAAATCCTCACTGACTGTGGAGACTTCACACTGGACTTCAAACATCGCTCCGTTCTTCCTCCGGACTCTGGGACCTTGATTTCCAAATGAAATGCAAAATGTACTTTCATCTGAAAAGAGGACTTTGGACCACTGAGCGACAGACCAGTTATTTTTCTCCTTAGCCCAGGTAAGACGCGTCTGACGTTGTCTCTGGTTCAGGAGTGGCTTGACACCAGGAATGCGACAGTTGTAGCCCATGTCCTGGAGACGTCTGTGCGTGGTGGCTCTTGATGCACTGACTCCTGCATCAGTGCACTCCTGAAGCTCCCCCACATTTTTGAAAGGCCTTTGCTTGACAATCCTTCTCAAGGCTGCGGTTATCCCTGTTGCTTGTGCACCTTTTCCTACCACACTTTTTCCTTCCACTCAGCTTTCTATGAATATGCTTGGATACAGCACTCTGTGAACAGCCAGCTTCTTTAGCAATGACCTTTTGAGACTTACCCTCCTTGTGGAGGGTGTCAATGACTGTCTTCTGCACAACTGTCAAGTCAGCAGTCTTCCCCGTGATTGTGAAGCCTACTGAACCAGACTGAGAGACCATTTAAAGGCTCAGGAAACCTTTGCCGGTGTTTTGAGTTAATTAGCTGATTAGAGTGTGACACGTTGAGTCTACCATATTGAACTTTTCCACAATATTCTAATCATCTGAGATGCTGGATTTTGGGTTTTCATTAGCTGGAAGCCATAATAATCATAAAACAAATAAAGGGTTGAAATATTTCACTTTAGGTGTAATGAATCTATATAATATGAGTTTCACTTTTTAAATTGAATTATTTAAATTAATTAACTTTTCCACAATATTCAAATTGATTGAAAGCCTGTACTGTGCGTTTTTATTTGAGATGCATCGCCGTGAATGAAGAGTATAGCTAAAGTTCTCAGCGGCTTGCTTCTTTATTATTTGTTTCTTCCTATAACTATATAAGCTTAATTAAAAACGCAATGAAGGTTTAGTAGAAGCACACCGCGGTGATGTTAGTTTGACGATATTCTCTTGCAGAATAAAATGGCTTGTTGAAATAGGACAGATTTCGTTCAGATTAGTCTCGGTGTAAAGACTGGACATTGGACAAGATTTCACACTTATTAGATTGCTTAAACAATATTCAACGCGCTTTCCCCCAAATATCAAGGACATCGTGTGGCACGTGTGAAATATCTTCGAAACAATGTGTAAACAGGACTCATCTGCCCGGTTGTAATCAAAAAGCAAATCCCAGGCACTGCCGCGCCTAGTCGAACCGTGCCGAGCCGGGCCAGTATAGTATAGTGGGAAAATGCCATCTGGTGCATTAGCGCAGTCACAGTCCAAATGGACGTAATGATGGCGGCTTTTGGTTGTGTTTTGTAACGGCACTATGGAGAGACAACTACACACCACCAGGTGTGATGTGGATGAGTCATTGCAAGCCCTTTTTTAAATCGACGGTGTAGTGACATCACATGCGGGAGTGGCTACCCAGATGCATGCTGGATGGATGGGATCAGTGGCTAACCGACATCAGGCGTTGTGCTAAACAAGGGGTCCTTTTAACACGGTGCCATCCGTTCTCTCCCACTCTGATAACTTCAGGTGCGGCCATGGACAAGATGGAACTGGAACGGCTTCACATCGTTGATGCTATCAAGGGCTACAAATCCAAATCGGTGAGTCTGGGCGTCCATTTCAAAGGAAAACCAATCCCCGAAACAATAATAGATGTAAGGTGATGAGGTGGCTTACCTGGTAGTGCTATGTATTGATCTGGTCCTCCTCTTAAATGCACAAAGTTTAAAATGTGTAGGATAAGATGTAAATACGGACTCAAAATGCCCTCTATAGGTTACGCATCCTACTACATGGCTTCATTGCTACTGCCAATTTTGGGTTACACCCCCCCCCCCCCCCCCCCCCAGATCTGATTGGAGCTGGTGGAGAAGCCGAACACCAACATGGTATGAAAGTATATTTTCTTCCCGTTTCAGACCATCTTCGAGATCAACTCCAACAGCAAGACGGTGGCGTGCCAGGTGATGCGCAGGAAGCGCTCCCGGGACACCAAGCTGGTGGAGAAGTTCAGCAAGAAGCGGGAGGACCTGGTGACGGAGACCCGGCTGCTCCACGCCCACCTCCCCATCGTCCCTAGCAACCAATCCTGCGCGGAGACGCTGGGGGTGGAGGGCAGTGAGGAGGAGGAGGAGCTGTTGCAGGTACGGGACCGCCTCGTCAGACCTGACCCACACGGCTCGGGCCTAGGATGGGCAGCCATTGATTTCCACATATTGGGTGGGGGGGCCCAGCTTGGGAAGCAGACGAATCTGCAAGCTCATGTTTATTTGCTCTGGCATATGCGTGGAGCCTCCCTGCCTTTCAGATAGATTTCCAGCAAACTGGATGGTATATTTGCTCTGAAAGAAGAACAAACGGCACGTGAAGCTTTTGTTAATAAGAAAGATGTGTTTGCCTTTGTTACTTCGACATGATGAGGTCAAAGTTTAATTTCAGCTCAGTGCTACGTCACACGTCTCGTTGCTCTGATTGGCTGTAAGTCTATCCAGTTGCATCCACAGGCATTTTGGTCTGCGCTCGTTGATAACAGCCATGGAAATCTAAAATGAACCGAGTGGTTCCAGACTAATATGCATTTGCAAATTGTGTCTGGCCATGTCTGGCTAGGCGCGCCCTATTATGGTTAGTAAAAAGTCCAGACAATCCAATTTAATTAACAAAGTGTCGCTCTTGCCGAACTCAGTCGAAAATAAGGTTGTTCTCCTGAGAAACGCTTTCCATGCAAACGTCTGTTAATGTTTTAACATTGTTGTGCGGTCTATTCCAGATGAAAGTTATTTTTATGTTTCCACCAGGGGGTGTTCTCAGAGGTGGTGGGAGGGAAGCGGAGACGACCAGCGCAGGACAACGAGGAAACGGAGAAGCCAACGGTGAAGAAGAGCAAAACAGGCGGCAAAGATGAAGAGTTCTACATCCCCTACAGACCTAAAGACTTTGACTCTGAGCGAGGGTAACTAAACGCCTCTGCATCTGTCCTGTTTTCACTTGTGTTTACATGGTTTGGACATGGAAATCGACTGGCATTGGTTCGAGTTGTTGACAAAATTGCTAGTGCACTACAACTTGTTGTGTACCACACCAGAGCTGCAGCGAGTCATCGATTAGTTGATCGACAGAACATTTATTGTATCTAACTATCGAGTAATCGTTTTAGTTATTCATCAAGTACAAATACTAAACATTTGCTGCTAAATGGTTCACTTTGGACTTGGGTTGCATCTCCTATTATTTATGAAATCTTCTAGACTAAATTATCAATCGATAGTCGAAGAGTCATCGACTGTGAAGGTAATCGTTAGTTGCAGCCCTGTACCACACACACACACACACACACACACACACACACACACACACACACACACACACACACACACACACACACACACACACACACACACACACACACACACACACACACACACACACACACACACACACACACACACACACACACACACACACACAGAAACACACACACACACACACACACACACACACAGAAACACACACATTGTAACCTTAAAGACCACATGTGCTCATGAAACCACCCTGCCACTGTACTTAATCTGCTCTTTTACTCTAAATTCTTACACTCATATTTTTTTATACGTTCTGTGTGTGTATCTATTTATACATATATTTATACTTATATTGTTTGTTCTGTTTAACCTGTTTAACTTATTTTAGAGAATGTGACGTGCACCTACATCACCAAGACAAATTCCTTGTATGTGTAAAAAACGTACTTGGCAATAAAGCTTTTCAGATTCAGATTCTGATGTGGTCTTTCACGTTGTGCTACCTGGTGTTTGTGGTCCCCAGGTTAAGCCTGGGCTCGGAGGGCACCATGTTTGACCAGCAAGCCACCTCTGCTGTCCTGGACATGATGGGGGACGAGGGAAGGGCACTGAACCAGCATAAACGAATCATGAAATGGTAAGAAATCAATACTTTCCTTTTTACACAATTGTAACGGAATAGCGAATTGTTGTTTCATTGTGTCTCTCACCGCTACGCCGTTGCCTGTACGGCGTGTGACCTTCCGGCTAGTTTCCCCCTCATGGTTCACGCCGAGTCTCTTCTACTCGCAGCTCACACCCACGTGACACCTTCACTGCGTTTTGTTTTCCCCTGAAGGGATCGCAAGAAGAAGCGCTTCGTCACCGACACGGGAAAAGAAGACCAGAAGAAGAGGGTCCGCTTGGAGACCGGTCAGGTGGTCAGCAACAAGAACAAGAAGAACTTGTATCCGGCTTTTCCACTTCTATCGAACTCTGACTTGATGTTGTCCGTTCCGTCTGGGGGGGGGGGGTCCTGTTGACGGATGTATTTACTGCGTTCCCTCCCGGCGCTTTTGTTATGCGTTACGTATGTCATGTTGTGACCTTGACCGTGCTTCAGCTATGAAGAGTGGAAGAAAAAGTACAAGGTTGACGACGGGGACTTTGACGGCGCTGGAGAAGGAGGAGGAGGAGGCGGCAGAGGCAGAGGAGGAAGAGGAAGAGGAAGGGGTTTCGGAGGAGGTGGGTTGTGTGTCCTGAGGTCACTGCCGAGTATGTTTCTCTCGGTTGCTCCAGAAGTCGGTTTTGGATGTGAAGGTCGACTAGTACAAACGCACTCCAGTTGTATACATGTTAGGTTAATCGACACCAAGAGAGTCGCATATATATATATATATATATATATATAATATATATAATATATCTCTCTCTTAATCATCTATCTGATAATTCAACTTTAACCACTGCTGGACAACACGTCCTTAATTGATGCTGCCATTGGCTAGCACATAGCCACACATTACCATTACCTATGGGCCTTTTGAAATGTCCTGATTCATTAATATGAACACTCGACTAGATAGTTGATCAAGTTTTTACCATTTATATTCTATTATCTATTACCATTTTTATGATTTATATTCTATTTTATATTGTTATTATTACTATTTATTATTGTTGTTGTTATTGCTGTTATTAATGTTGTTCTTCTTCAAGGGCGGGGCCGAGGGCGTGGCGGGCGGGGCCAGCCGTCCAGGAGCCCTGGGGGGCCCCAGCCTGGGGGGCAGCGGGTCCGCTCAGAGCTGAAGAGCAGTGATGAGATCCTGAAGCAGCGCAGGAAGCAGCAGAAGCAGCAGTTCCTGCAGAGCGGGGGCCTTAAGAACATGCGCAGCAGGGGCCGGCAGGGCCCCGGCGGGGGGGGGCATGCAGGGGGCTTCGGGAGGGGAGGCAGCAAGAGGGGCAAGAGGAGGATGTGAAGCAGAGGGGGCAAACGAGAGAGATGGAGGAAAGCTATTTTATACAGCCAAGAGGGCGTAGGTGTTGGAGCGCAGGTCAGGTGAGGATGGAGGCTCTGGCGTGAGACCACCTACAGAGATGTAAATGGGGTCTGTCTTGGGACATCTAGTTTGGTGAATTTCCTTAGCATGGAGCAGAGAAGTCCCTTTCCTTTGTGGTCATGGTGGCATGTGCAAGAACAGGACTCGACTCGCCACATCTGCATAAAATGTGTGTTCATATTAGCTTTATGATTGTATGAATAATTATTAAATGGTGAACAGTTAACACAATGTTTTGTTTGTTGATTGGCGTTTTGACTTGAAAGCAATGCCAATCAAACCTAATAGGTGAATGTTTGTTGAAATACTTATATACTAATACAACTTCTACATCATATGTAAGCCTACTCTTGTCACATAAAAAAATTCTCAAACTTCAAAGTAATTTTTGGGTAATTAGTTAATTATTCTCCATTACTGTTGATTGGATGAGATGAATAAACAATAGTGAAGATAGATAGTTTAAGCAAAACAAATCATCCCATAATTTCATGTGTCTGGATGGTTAAGACAGGTCTAGTTGTACAGTTACACTTGAACATGTTAAGTATTGAAATGGTAATAGAGTTTTTAATAAATCATGTTTTATTCTGGCAAATGTTTTAAAACGAGATGGATTAATATAATGGAAATGATGACTGCACCAGATGCTGCATCAAGCAGATCAGAAGTGTGGCTACTGTCCATTGTAGAGATACATTGTATGTGAGGGGCTGGTAGTAATTTGCATAGTTGTAAAACTACAATGTCATAAAACAACTACGTATGGGACATGACCAACATCGACGACTATTATGTGTATATATACGACTTTTTATACAAGCTATAACCAGCAGGTGGCGCATTGGCACTAGAAATTCTCTTGAGAAACAATTTCTGGAACACTACACACCATATACCGGGTTTCACCACGGTAAGCGGTATTTACCATAGCCTGTGTGGTAGTGAAATTCCTGAAAGCTAGGGGGGTTAATGTGGGCGTGTCCACCAGCTCTGAGGAGTTGATTGGTTGAGTTTAGGCTCGAATTGAGTGGACCTTCAGAGTGGACACTCACTTGTGATGTCACAAAGGGATAGAATTTGAAATGGCTTGCAATGGCTTATCAACATGACACCAGGTCTGACACCTGGCTATATAGGGGCCCTTAAAATGAGTATAATCATTACGCCACTCTGGGTGAACCTAAGGCCTCATCTAACCACAACATGTGTGGTTCCGGTCTAGTAACTTCTTTTTACTAGCATATTTAACACGCCCGCTCAGTCGATCTGCCCTTACACTGCGTTCTATGTCCGTTAAGATATGTCCTGCTGTTATCAAACTGGAGTGTCAAGGTGGACACACCACTTTTGATATCACAAGCGACTACTTTTTGAAATGGCTTGTAATGACTGTTCACTTTACAATCAGGCTAGCCAGTTATTACTGACTGGCCTGCCTCACGTCCCTGGAAGGTGTACTTGAATGTGCATAATGTGTTGGCCTACCATGAATGAAATTACTCCAGAAATCAGATAATAAGATACAATATTTTGCTTTGTAAGAGCTGGAAAGCGTTACCACTTTATAATTCATATTTCTATTAGCAACTCTAAGCCCACTATTGAAAATGTGATCCAGGCACATGTCTATGGTTAAATGTCTCTTCCTGGAGAAGAGACAACCGTCTTTCAGTACCCAGACAAAGAACGCCTGATCCGTTGAGTGACTAGTGTCCCCTACTGGTGACCGGTCAAGGAGGCATCTGGACATGGTTACCATGTAGCTGTTTGATGATATGGGGCATCAGCTATCACAGGTCATCTACGATATGGACAGGATACGTGTCTCCCATGCGACGCGCTGTGTCTATAGGGGGAGAGAGAGGGTGGCATGGGCAGTAGATGGGTATAGGTATCTACTGTATCAGTGGAGGTATCGTGTATACCTCCACAGGAACCACCAGAGCCTCCTAAACAGTGGGACAATGGGGACGACTGCAGCCTCCACATGGCATGGCTTACTTCTGCTGCGCTCAGATCCCCTTTGAACAAACTAAAATGATCTACACGCCATACATAGATCTTATATAAAAATGTCTCATATTTCACATCCCATACCATGTATAATAGTGAAATATATTATGCCATATAATAATAATATAGTACTCCTGATAATCAGATGCAGACAATAAACACACACACACACGCACAGACACACATGTGCAAACACACATGCACACACACACACACACACACACACACACACACATCAAACACACGCACACACACACCTGCACACACACACGCACTCACACATAAATGTTTATTTTTCTTACTGGCCGACCGTTTGGTGAGCCAGTGTACCTGGCTGTTTGACAGTTCATTCAGAGCCTTGTTTGTCATAACCCAAGATTTGTATTTCTGTATGAATCATTTTTCTTTAAGTTTGTTTCAGTAAACACACACACACACACACACACACACAGATGTTGTGACGTCACGGGGCTAACATCGGACAGACCTGGGTACACGGCATACAATATATCAGTTACTCCTGCTGAAGAGATATCCAGCTGCAGCCTCCTCCTCCTTCTTCTCCTCCTCCTCCTCCTCATCCTCCTCAACCCTCCCTTCTCCTCCTCCCCTTCCCTCGTCCTCCTCCTACTCATCGTACTCATCCTCCTCAACCCTCCCTCCTCTTCCTCCCCTTCCCCCCCCCCTCCTCCTCCTCCTCCTCCTCCTCCTCCTCCTCCTCCTCCTCCTCCTCCTCCTCCTCCTCCCCCTCCTCCTCCTCTCGTCTGTCTGGAAGTGATAGAGCTGTATCTGATGGCTCATAGGCCGGTCGTCAGCCCTATCTCCGGGTCCCGGGTTCCCAGGACCCGGTCAGCAGCGGCCACTCCAGATAGGCCCAGACAGAGATAGGGCCCCCGGGAACCCAGCTCGTTCTTTACAATACAGCCGCTGCATCCTTAGGATGGACCAAGTGGTTGTGTAGTATATTTTGTGTTTTGTGCGTAGTTGCTTTCGTGTGTGTATTGTGTGCGTGTTTTTGTGTGTGTTGCACGAGGTGCACATCCGTCAATAGTTCCCACGTAAAACGCAGATAATATCAGTATCGTATGGTCTATTTTGTTTCCCATTTATCCTGTAGAAGCCAGAATAAAAGCTCTCTCTAAAGACATTTGATTGTAATTTATTTTGTGTTGTTTTAGTTAGTGTCATTTCCCCCCCCCATTGTTATCTCACCAATCAATCCAATCACCAGCATACACGTGCATGTTCAGTCTCAATCTATTCCCTGACAATCAGGTCGCCCATCGCAGACGTCTAACTCTTCTTCTGCTTTCGCTGACCTGATAAGATGGCTCTTGCCAGCTTAGACCTACGAGCCAGTGCTCAAAAGGATATGCTGCAGTGTTAGCCCTACAAGTGAACCTAAGCCCTGCTACAGGTCTGTTCTTAGTGTTATGAAATGAGTCAGCAGAGCACTTGCCTAGCGACTTCTGCGTTTCCCATGGACACACAGAAGGCGCTTCTTCCTACACGCTTCTGGGATTCAAGTGATGACTCTAATCGGAAGGTTTGGTTGAAGACAAATAAAATAATCTTCATTGATAATACATGGGCAAGGAAGCGCGATGACAGCCAATGGAGGAGGTTTGAGTAAGCCTAATGACTAGGCCGACTGATGAACAAGGAAGATGTGTTGAATCAAATCCAGCCCTCTGTAACCTTAAGTAGAGCACACTTCTTTGATGGGTGGGAAATTAAAAAGGTCGTCTATAACAACTCTGGTTATTAAAGTCGCAATGTGTACGATTGAGCCCCTCCCAGTTAGTAGGGGGGAGGCTTTCAGAATGAAAGAAACTTAATATCAGAGTTGTGTCCACTCTTACTGGCCGTGCAACTGTGTGACACAAACTAGCGTAGCTCGGCTGGCTGGGTGGCGTGAGTGGAAGGGGTTCTAGGAGGGTCCCAAGTACGATTCTTGTAAACAAATAGCGGTACGGGCTGGCTATAATCTTTTTATTTGTAGAATATATCAGTTATAGGATGTGATTATTAAAAAAAAAATGTTTTAACATTATTGAAATCACGATCGATCAGCATTGACTACAGATTTGATCAGGTTCTTTTAAGTTACGAGCTGGTTGAAATGCTACACATTGCGACTTTAAATATTATATAAAAAATATAATAACTATAGGACTACTATAGCCTACTGTTTATTGTACGCAACCCAAATAAAATTCACAGGATCATTTGATTGGTTTCATTGTATTTGGGTGGTCAGTCCTCCTCTTGTCTCAGCCAATGACAAAGCCAATTGTCTCAGGAAATGTGGGGTCTGATAACTGTGACAACGAAATGGTGAAACTAGGGTGAACGTGTGTGTGGTAAAGGTGGAGGTACTGTTGCCACTGTGGTGGGGTAACTGTGGCTACCGCGTGGAACGTATCATTTAGGAATGTCAACTATGGAAAAACGTTGTCAGCTATAGCGTAGTGTAGTTTGATGTTTGTTTTTGATTTACAGTACCACAATGCCCTTCTGGTGCAACAGCTCATTGTGCAGTTTGATGTTTGTTTTAGATTTTTAGAAACTTGGTCATGCAGACTTGGACTTTTTGAAGTTGCTTTTAATACTTTGATTGTCCTCTGCTTCACCCCAGGCTACAAAATCTGCCAAACTACTAAATGCCATTACCTGGGTTTAACCCCAGGTGGTGCTGTCCCTGCATTTTGGGGTATTTGCCCCAATCAAGTGTTGTCACTCATCAATAATAAGTCCCCTCCTTCCCGTCTCTCTCCATGCAGATCCCCAGACCGGCCTGATTGTCCTGACGTGATGGGGGGGGGACGTACCTTCAGCCCAGGTCAGTGCTCGAGGACTGAACAACGTTGATCCACGCCAGTCGGTGCCACCAGTCACTCGATGCTTCATAAATAAACACTTTTTTTAAACTTATTATAAAAAACTCCGGGGAAATGTTTCATAAGGATTCAGGGTCGAAGGTCCAAGTCTGATGCAGAATTTCAGAAATAAAAGTTTAATTTCATGATCTTGTAGAGCTAGGGGTTAAAGGTATTTGTGTGAGTGGATACATTTTCACCTAGCTTTCCCTTGGCCATTGGAGTTTGGCTTTCCAAGACAGTGGTTTAAACATTTAAAACCAGCAATACTCAAAGAATACTGTGCTTAAAATTTACGCCAATTAGACTTCCAGCTTTCCTACATCTTTTAACCATTGTGTGGCCTTTATGGTATGGACCCCAGGTTGTGCAGACCTGGGTTTATGGGCTTGGCTATTTTCATACATGTATGAAAGGAAAGTCTGTATACTTTCCATGGATAGGCCTTTAAGAACCCGAAGAGCAACCTCTAGGTTGACGCCCAGTTGATTCATGTGTAGGGAAAGTGGAAGCAAGCCGCTGTACCCAAGACTTGGACGGCTGTGCGTTAGACTTTTGTTTGTAGGCGGCATCATTTAAATAGCGTTAACAGTTTAGCAAGATTTGTGGTGGGATTGATTTGAACTCGATTAGACAAATTGTGAGTTGTATAGTGTCAAACAATATCTTTGTAATGGGCCTACCACATATAAACCCTTTATCATGATCCCTTTATTATGTAGGCCTATCATTTCATTTCATGTAGGTCATCTTCTCAAAATAAGACTATGCATGTGCATTCAATCCTGATCAAAATGATTGACAAATGTATGCCTTTGGTCAAGATAGATGGACCTAGAAACAAAAATACCACTCTTAACTTACTCCCGAAAAGTGGAGAAAGAAGTAGGAAAGAGTAGGCTATTGAAAATATATCTTTGTTGAAAATACATGGGGGGGGGGGGGGGGGGGGGGGGGGGGGGGGGGGGGGGGGTTGGGGGGTTCTGCTAATTAGGTCTCGCGTATGAACGGCTCTGTGCAGGACTACAGTGCCGTTTTATACGACCTGTTGCTGCTGTCAAGCCTTACATCTGGACGGCTGTAAAACAGGAATGAAGCGTTCAGCGGGGACCTGTAAGGGCCTTCTGAAGACAATGTTTCCGCCGTCTGCCACGACTCATCTACACTTCGCACGCGAAACGTTTTTTTTTTTTTTTTTAAATTTTTTTTTTTTAACATTTTTTCCCATATTCTTCTCGCTCCGGATCCTTCCAAATGTGAGAGTGACCTTTTTTTTGGTAAATGACCTTCAGTCACTGGTCCTCACGCTGCATGAAGGACGCGACTGCGCTCCGCCGTAGGCCCACCCACCGCAGGCCTCTCCTCAGCTTAGGCACTTACTGAATTACAACAAACCTGACCTGGCCTCAGAAGACAGAGTCACTCTCGGATCGATCAAGAAAAGAATCGGCCTTACACATCCAACAGCTTACATATCATCCGCTGTTGCTTTGAGCATCACGACGGTTTGATAATGCACTAATTGGATATACGCATGTACATACGGGATTTTCTTGACGTAAAGTGTTGATGAGAGGGTAGGTCGTGGGCACGGAGCCGCAGGCAGCGGTGCGGGTTATTTTTGGGGATGTTCAGGGGCCGGTGGTCCGATGGTGAGAGAGCCCCTATAAAGAGCCGGGTTATCAGGCCTCCTGGCGCTCCGCCTCGAGACTTGACTCGTTTGCATCGCGTCAACACCCTATCTCACCCTATCTCACCCAACTCCTCTCGGGGGGAGAGATAGCCCGGCCTCTCCAAAAGGAGACCCGCCACTTCGTAACAACACGCTCCTGCCGCGTTCCTTAATTCGTTCAAAGGTGGAACACAATCCACCTTCGTTCCCCTGCACTCGTTCGACATTGGACTTATTGAATATCTCATATGCTCATGAATATTGCATATTCACAGCTCTGTCCATGTGATTTATGTGTACGGTTGATTGCAAACTAATGTAGGGCTATGCTCCCGTGTGCAATTCGCTCCACAGTTCGGACTCAAATTGTACAGCTACATGGCCAGAGGTCCGACTCTATATAACTTAAATAAAGGCCCAGTGTCCGTTCATTTCTTTATGACCAGTCTGGAGCTTCAAAGACTGCGCCTATATATTGCGTTTGTGCTTCTTTATATGGCATGTTTTTCTCATTTAAACAGCACACACACACACACACACACACACACACACACACACACACACACACACACACACACACACACACACACACACACACACACACACACACACACACAGTGTATTTTTTTTCCATTCAGCACAGTGGAGGGTGACTATCCTGTACATTTAATAATGCGGATGGCATTTTAAGCCATTTCTGAAAATGTCATATTCCATTTCTTCTTCGTCGCCCTCTTACCTTTCTGTCCTAAGAAATGTTTTCTCAGACGTCTTTTTGGCCCCTGGAGCATGCTGTCTCTCCGTGGTCAAGCGCTTCGTTCGTCTTCTCCGCATCAGAGAAGGGCAACGGAGACCAACATGAGCGCTGGACATTGCAGTATGTGGACCAGAAAGAAAAGTGCCAGATAACGAGATGTCACGGCGTATTAAAACACAGCGAGGGAATTAGTCTCTTCAAATCTCTTGTTTCGGGTGGATTGTATATTTTCCTTAATGTTTCTTATTTAATTTCGTTTTTGTAGGCGTTATTTTTTTTATATGTGGCCCTATATTTATGTTTATATTATAGCTATAATATAATATAATATATATATATTTTTTTTGACTTCTTGAATAATAGCCTACAAATGGTTATCAGCCTTCAACATGCATTAACAAACTATATTCACAGTTAGTGTAGAGAAGAGCATGTTTCATTTTGGAAACCACACGGTAACTTAAAATATATGGTAGGTCTGCATGTTTTACCTCTAATCCATTAAATAATGGCTATATGTTATGGAAAATATTGCTATTACTCTTGTACTGACTTACTTTAATAATTTACATGTTGGTTTTTATATAAATATATTTCTCTCTAGAAATTTTACAAATATTTAGTCTTCATTTTGAACTATTTTAGTAAGATTAGATTGTGTACGATTTTTATTGTATATATTTAAATAATAGACGTATCTGTATTATTAACAAAAATATTGTTTGAAGTCATATTTACACAACGTCAGGCTTTCCGTCTATTTTGGCAAGAACGCAGATCCAGACCAAAGCGTAGGGTCGGTTGTTCTGTTTTCAGGTGCACTTCATTGATTGACCAAAAGATGGCGCTAAACCCATTGCCCCATGTTGTCTAATTACAGCCTGTGACGTTTTCTATTATTTGCATGCTGGGTTATTAGATGTGGACGTGTGAGTAGTTTACCACAGCCCAGCCGCAGTTCATTCACCCTGAAAAAAAAAAGGATGTTTCAGCCAAACTCAAAGATGATCCAAAACTTCTTGAAAATGGGTCTCTTCTTGTGTATGTGTGTGTGTGTGTGTGTGTGTGTGTGTGTGTGTGTGTGTGTGTGTGTGTGTGTGTGTGCGTGTGTGTGTGTGGTTTAAGGTGTGAGTCCTGGCTCTTCATTAGACCCAGCAGCTTATACAGTCCCCATCTGGCACAGAACCTAACATGCGTTCTGAAGGGCCTGAAACCACTGTGAAACAGACGGGAGGCCGCAGGGCTGTAAGGTTCTCCATTAAGAAGCTCTAGGGCCGCGATAGCTTCGGCCCCATTTCTACATCTTGCCTTTACTCGCCAACCCCCCCAGCCACCCCCAACGGCTCGCAGAACCTTGACCAGCACTGCACTGTGGCGCCAAGAGGTGTGTGTGTGTGTGTGTGTGTGTGTGTGTGTGTGTGTTTCTTTGCTTGTGTTGGTGGGTGTGCATGTTTGGGTGTGTGTTTTTGCATTTGCGTGTGTGTGTGTGTGTGTGTGTGTGTGTGTGTGTGTGTGTCTCTCAGCGTGGTTGCCGGGCCAAGACCCCGGATATGTCCTGGAAGTGTGTAGTGGACAGGGGCCAGACAGGACGTGACCCGTTGAAGAAATGCCAACTGGCCCAATTGGCCGAATGTCCATCAATCAGCACCACGTGCCCCGCCCACAGTGGAGCACTTCAAATACAAGGAGTTCGATCTCGTTCAAGAACAGCGTCTCATAAGTTGCCAGCCTTTTTTTCCTAAACAGCATCTACTCTATGAATGCCTTCTAACGGGGTCACTGCACTGCTGGACTCAGTGCCCGGTGCTCTGCATTAGTTAGACATGTGCTTCCTCATAAGAGGACTCACACCAGGTGGTTTGAGAAAAGGTGTTCTTCCTGGTTACAACAGCTTTCTGTGGTATTTATGTGTCTCATAAAAACCAGCAAAATCCTCAATCAGTCAAACAAATATACTTTTGATGGATTCATTTGATATTAAACAATCCCCTCAGAACTGGTTTAGTGTCTTAAATATGACAATCCCCTCGTCACTGTTACAAGCCTTGTTATATTGAACATCTCATTATGTTAAATAAAGCAATGCCCTCATCATTGTTACAACCCCTGTTATATTGAACATCTCATCATGTTAAATATAATAATGCCCTCATCACTGTTACAACCCCTGTTATATTGAACATCTCATTATGTTAAATATAACAATGCCCTCATCACTGTTACAACCCCTGTTATATTGAACATCTCATCATGTTAAATAAAGCAATGCCCCCATCCCATATCCCTGTGAACTGCATATCGTGACCCCAGAGTCCCAGGGCGGCCACCTGTAAGGGGATGCATGGTTATTTATTAGTTGTTTGAACCCAGTGTAATTAAACAGTCTCTATCACTACTCCCGCGGCGTGGCTGGGGGTGATCAAAGCAGGGCAGGGCTCCTCTGGCCGGCTGTCCGGCCCTCGGCCCGGGCTCTGGACAAATGACCAGGAGGTCAGCCCCTCAGTTCCGCTGGGCGGAGAGGCCAAGGGCCTGGATTTGACACTGGACTGAAGCCACTGTTCTGTGGTGCACAATTATCTGGACAAAGTCTCATGATTGACTGCGTACTCTTTATTCTGCAGTAGAGACGAGATTCTATAGCAGTGATTTTGACAAGAATTGTAGAATTAGTATTTAGAAATGAGCATTTAGTTTTACTGCAATGTGTCAAATGGATTACATTTTATTGAACTTTTCATTTAATGTGCAAATGTGTGACTCAAAAAACTAACCGTAGTTGGTTAAATTGACTGCATTTGAGGTTTATTTCAGAATGCATTTCTCAGTAGATGACCTTTAGCAAATTCTGCTCAGACACGCTGCATGAAAGACATGACTTTGTACTCTGCTGTAGTCCTACCACCACAAGCCAGCCCTCTCCTGAACTTGTCCATATGCATTTAATGTTTAGCGAGTTCTGAGGATTTTGAGTCTCAGTCGGAATTACAACAAACCTGACCTGGCCTTAGAACAGAAGAGGTTTTGCGCACAGAATCCGTTTTTCTAGACAGCCATTCCTGGATTGTCTAGGAGAAATGTCTGCTGAAACGCTGATTAAAAGAGCTGTCATTGGTTCCTTGAAGTGAAATGAAACTGTGGATAAGCGGAGGGGCTGGTAGAGATGGGAGACAGGACCCCTTCACCCCCCAAGCCATCTGGACCTAGTTCTCTTAGGAAAGGTTGGTAGACCTACCGGGCAACAAGGTGTGCACACTGAAGTAAGTGCACAGTAAATGGGTGATGTGTTTGCAGAGCAATGTAAGATCAAAATCCATTGCAGGTCATTCAAAACAGAACCACTTTAAACGAACTCAAGTAACAAGTAAATAAATAAATAACCTGGGAAAATGTATGCTGAGAAAATTGACACACAATGTGAACAACGAATAAAATAAATCATGAATGCATCACTTCCAATAAGCAAAACAGAAAATAAACGCAAATGTATGTACATATAGGCTATAGGCCTATAATGACATCAGCTATATCTACAAATAATTGGAAAACAATCAACAAATTCGTCTTTATTAACATCTGGACACAACGGATAGGGAGAGGTTACACGTATCCACCGTCGTGATCACGTTGCACCTGGTCGCCTTGGCCTGGTATCGCGAGCGGACGGCACAGGCCCTGAGACTATGCGTGGCGGGCCCCAAGCTCGTCTTCTGCAGGTAATCACGCGTCGTTCTTTCGTGAAACGACGAGAAGCTCAGAGGAGCCTCCGTATCTGCCAGCCGTGCATCTTGCTACACGTTAGGGAACATGACAAGCTAACCACCCCTCCCCCCTCCCCCCACCCCCCCTCCCGCAGGCTCATTGCACCTGCACGCACCGAACGCCGCCGCTGTGCGGGCCGTGCGTGTCGTGCGGGCCGTGCTGCTGCCACGTCAATAATGTCGCTTACTGGAGCTGATGAGGATTATAACGGCCAGTTATATGTGGCTAATCAACGGTAAGCCACACGATTGGCCGAATATAGTTCATTTTGTCGCTATAGTATTACAGAAGAAGTGGATCCCTTCTTAGCCTAAAGTTTTACTTTAGGGGTGAAAGTGCTATGTTCTACGGTGAAGAGGAGTGTGTGTGTGTGCCAAGAAACTAAATCATTGTCAGTATTACTGGTTTAGAAAAACTGGTCTGGTTCTGCCACCTGCCTGGTATTAAAAAGGTGTTCTTAACAAACAACTCCATGCAGTTTATAGAGCCTTGTTTAATGAATATTAAACATTAAACCAATTAATAATGTCTCAAATCTGTAATTTGTATATATGGTGTATAGTACAATTTTCAAATACAATTTGAACTAGGCCTACATAATATAGCTTAGCCTACATTAACAATATATAGGCTGCTACTACTACTACTACTAATGGTTTAATATAAACAATAATAATTAATAAAGAGCTTAATTTTAACCTATTTTAGGTTGATAAGTGTATAGGACATAACAATAATATTCCGTAGAGAGCGCATGTCTATTGCCAATTTGTTTTGTATGTGTTGCAATATATAGCAACATCGATTTGTGATTTGCATGTGCGTGTCAGTGTGTATGCATACAGTGTGTGTGTGTGTGTGTGTGTGTGTGTGTGTGTGTGTGTGTGTGTGTGTATCAGGCTTCACATCAAACAGACAGGATCGCTGAGTTACGTCTCTGCGGTATCGACGGCGAAGGACGAGGCCAGCGCTGGGAAAGAGGATGATGATGATGATGATGATGATGATGATGGTGATGGTGATGGTGACGGTGGTGGAAAGAGTGGAAGAAAGAGGAGTCAGAAATGATGGAGGTAGGAGATGAGCCGTCCCAATCTGCTACACATTGTGAGGCTCAGGCATGGCTGGAAGAGTGACTCCCTAGAGAGAGAGAGAGGGGGAAGAGGAAGATGGAGAGAGATGGATGCAAGGGGGGCCGGGTGGCGCTAAAGGGCTCTAGACGAGGCCTGATATTAACCAGGTACCCTCTTGGCCAAAAAAAAAAGAAAAAAAGAATCATTTTCCTTTGCTGATATTTTCTTTCTTCTTCTGCCTTTATTTCCTCTTTTTGTGTTTTCCAGAGAGCCAGGACCCCCAAAGTCAGGAGCTGCCGCTGTAGGCCCTTAGGAGCCCTTGAGGAGCCTTCTCTCGCGCCATATTGTTCTGAGGCGATCTAGTTGTGGAGTATGAGTCATGTCTGGTCTGGTGATTAATCACCTGACCCTCCCTGGTTATCAAGACTTCCTTTAGAACTCGCTGAGAGCCAGATGTACATTTGTCTTCATCTCTGCTCTCGTTGAGTCCAGGTTGAGTTGGGGCTGTTCTGCTGTTCACTACTTCTACTTCTACTTCTACTACGTCTGGACCATTACTTGGATGAGGAACATTGAATACAACAATATATATATATATATAAACATGTGGTGAAAATATGGTCCCAGTATGTTTGTATTATTAAAGAAGAATTATTAAAGTAATTCATTTTAATTCATTCAAATTTAGGGAGGTTATAACCCAACATCAATGAAAAATAAAACCTTTGAAAACGTTCATGTGTGCTCAATAGCTAACACTAATGAGCATATTGGTGCTCATAAATATATATATCAAATGTTGAAGACAAGGACTGAGTGTGGAGTCACTTTGTGCCAGTGTTATTGTCAATTATTTTTTAAATTGAGTAACTTTACATGAGAAAATGTATTATCCACAATTGTCTTTGAACAATTCACTCAATATGTTTAGAACTTGTATTGCGCTTGCATACCACAGAAGTACAGAGCAAACGCTTGTAAACAGGGGCGTTCTCATCACCAACTCACCACAAGCCAAGCAACACTAATTCTGTCCTACTGGGGGGGGGGGGGGGGGGCTCTTGGGCTTTGAGTAAACAGATAAGCTCGCTCAGCTACGATAGGTGTTTTATCTTGACAAGACATCGGCCCTACGCACTTTTCATTAATGAAGGACATGGGAAGTGAGTGTGGACCACTGGAATGGAGCCGTCTCTCACCATGTGCTTTGTGTTACCTCATTCCTCTGAAGGACCAGAGAGTGATTCTGCCCACTGCAGAATAAAAAACATGGGGAAAAAAAACATATAATACAGTCCAACAATATTTGTCATAGAATGCATATTAATTGAATGAGTTCAATTCTGCCTCTTTCCAGCATTCATTTTGGTCAAACCATCTGTGCATATATTTACAGGAATAACTTATTTAAAGCACAACTATGTGAAAAGCTACTTGTGAAAAATATGATATAAAGTGCATAATTATTTTTCTAGCTTCTCAAATTGAGCTAAATCACATTAACGAGTTCATATTTATCAGACGCAGTTATTATTATTTTTTAATAATCCATGGTTATTTGTAAGCAAAGGTCTTTGCAAAAACTGCCCCAAAATAGATTTTCTGATAGGGCAAATTATGAATGTATCGATATCTTTATTATGTTATGTCATGTACTTTTAATGATGAACAGGCAGACTGTGTGTGTGTGTGTGTGTGTGTGTGTGTGTGTGTGTGTGTGTGTGTGTGTGTGTGTGTGTGCGTGTGTGTGTGTGTGCATGGGGCACAACCCCCTCTAGGATAGGCACATGGCTGCAGCGCACGCATGCTATGTCTGGATGCGTGCGTGTCCACACCACGTTTCCCTTATTGCTGCATTGCGCTCCCTGTAGTTGATAGTAAACAGGTCTGGACGCAGGGTTTCTTTTCAAGCTTTTCCCAAGTCTTTTCAGAAAGAAGAAAGAAACGCAGAGAGTTCCCTCCCGCTAATACATTTTAGCGGAGGCCCAGTTCCACGAGCATGCCGTTGTTATGGCTACTGGTCGAAGGTTGTGTCTGTGTCAGAGCAAGCAGCCGAAGCCCGCTGGCAGCCATGCAGACACAGCCCTGTGGAGGGTGTGTGGCAGCAGAGGGCTGGGACACTGCTAACACATAAGCTGTTAACTCTCTCCAGGTTCCTTTTCCATTAAGGGACTGTTCTTTTATTCGTTTTTTTATATTTTATGACGATATTATTGGTTTATGGCTACAGTCAAGCCAGGGTAACTAGTAAAGTGTGTTCAGGCAACATTAAGTAACCCAAGATTCCAAATCAACATTCTTGGGAATATCGCTGATCAAAATATTTGCTGTTCAGAACATCACTGGTCATGAGTCATTGTATCTTACAATGACCCTAATGTAGGAAACGGTGTAGGTTGAATTCCTAAGAGCTTCAAAAACACTTTCCAAAATAGCATAGCAATAGCATCGAGAACAGTGTTGAAACATGAACGAAATCCAATAACGAATCAATAAGAAGTTGTCATGGGTATGTGATTCACGTCATTACCAATGTAGGGCCAACACACCTACAGCGGACCCCTCACCACCCACCACTGGTTGCACAGACTCACCCATTCAGACTTTGCTCCCACAAGGCCTTTGTACCGGAGATAACCGGCAGTAAGTCGCGTAGTGGGGTAGTGGGGAAGTGGGGTAGTGGGGGCTCTGGCAGTAAGTCGGGTAGGGGGGTAGTGGGGGTTCTGGGAGTAAGTCGGGTAGGGGGGGTTCTGGGAGTAAGTCGGGTAGGGGGGGGGGGGGGTTCTGGGAGTAAGTCGGGTAGTGGGGGTTCTGGGAGTAAGTCGAGTAGGGGGGGGGGGTTCTGGGAGTAAGTCGGGTAGTGGGGGTTCTGGGAGAGAATTCTTGTCCAAACATTCTGCACGCGGATTTGTATTCATTGCGCCCCTGCTGCTATTGATATCATTACGCAGGGCACTCCCGCTGGGACGCTGGGGCGGGGGACGGGACGATGGGGAGGTCACGCGCCCCCACCACCCCCCCGGAGCCCCCTGGCCCTAATGAGAAGCGACTCTGGCTCCAGGTCCAACAGGCATCCACCCGCTCTTCAAGGGAGCCGCACTTGTTTCCCAGTCAGCGCATTGGACCAAAGATCATTACCTGCTAATCAAAACATGACAATAAGGGTACATTAATTACCCATTCATTAACATAAGTGAATGCAGTAATGAGCATTATTATATAGCATAAGCATAGGGGTTAGGGTTAGCGTTAACCCTAACCCTATTAAATAATGTATGAATTAATACCTTAGTTAACATGAACACAATTAGTAAACATGACAACCAATAGTAAATTACTACAATTACTAATGACAAGTAGTTAACCTTTAATTAACTGTTAGTTAATGCTTATTGTTATGCAGTTATGTTATTTCTGCATTACCTAATTGTAATAATGGTTGATTAATGTTTGCATATTGTGGTTGTGTTCCCCATTAACCTCAGGGGCTCCACTTCTCCTCTCTTTATCGCCGTCTCTTGCCCAGGAGTTGTGAGGAGGTGGAGATGCAGGAGGTGGAGGAGCGCGGGGAAGGAGGAAGGCTGCTGTTGGGATGAGATGGACCCTGAGAGTGGAGGAAGGTTCTCATGCTTAACACTGTGCTGGTCTCGGCCAGCTAGCTCCATCATGGCTAGCTCCCTCATGGCTAGCTCCCTCAAAGCTAGCGCCATCATAGGTAGCGCCCTCGTGGCTAGCTCCCTCGTGGCTAGCTCCCTCGTGGCTAGCTCCCTCGTGGCTAGCTCCCTCGTGGCTAGCTCCCTCGTGGCTAGCTCCCTCGTGGCTAGCTCCCTCGTGGCTAGCTCTCTCATAGCTAGCTCCCTCATAGCTTTGTCATATCGAACTCCCTCCTAGGGGAAAGACAGGTGTTCTATTTCTGTTGTCTCCGCTCATTATGTATTATTCATATTGACACAGATATTATATCATATATTATGTATTGCGACTTGTAGTCAGTGTAAGTAAGCAAATCAGCGTATCAAACGGATTCTTCGACTACGTTTCCTTGACATGAAACACATGCATCTCATTGGTCAGCCTTTCTATTCCCATCATACCTGATTAACACTGACCTCTCTGGTGCCGTCGCTTGGAGCTCAAGCTTTCTGAGCCTCTTGGAAAACTCATTAGACTCATGGAGGGGAGGGGGCTCCTTTGTGTGTTTTCCCTCTCTGTGTTCGGCCCTGTTCCGTTCTGTTCACGAGAGCCGGCCGTGCACCGCTGGCTCGTTAGGTCCCAGCCGGCCCCGGGACGCTGCCTAACCAGACTGAGCTGCTCCAGGCCAGAAGGGCCCGGTGAGACGGCCCTCACGTCAGGTCAGGGAAGCCTTCCATTAATAGTGAGGCAGAGTTACATACAACACATGCACACAGTGCAGATCCACTTCTACTATTCATGTAGTCATTTAGTAGTCATTCACTTCCTGTCTTTTGTTTTGATGCACTGTTAACCAACTTTGAACTGTCCCCAATGATATGTAAATATAATGTAAAGTTATTATTAAGTATAATGTGCTAATGTGTGGCTAGTGATATGTCAACTCAGGCCTTGGTGCAGAGGCCTTGGTCTTGACAGAGTCTCCCCCAACCCCACCCGCGCACCCACCTCAACGGGAAAGAAAAGCGGCCCAGAGAGAGAGAGAGAGAGAGAGAGAGAGAGAGAGAGAGAGAGAGAGAGAGAGAGAGAGAGAGAGAGAGAGAGAGAGAGAGGAGAGAGAGAGAGAGAGAGAGAGAGAGAGAGAGAGAGAGAGAGAGAGAGAGAGAGAGAGAGAGAGAGAGAGAGAGAGAGAGAGAGAGAGAGAGAGTGTGTGTGTGTCGGTAAAAGGGAGAGATGGAGAGAGAAAGACAATGAGTGAGAGAGAGAGGGGGCGAGAGAGAGAGAGAGAGAGAGAGGGAGAGGGAGAGAGAGAGAGAGTTAGAGAGTGAGAGAGAGGGGGCGAGAGAGTAAAGAGAGGACGATGAAGGTGGGGGGTGGGGAGGAGAAGCGGGGGTCTTTTTTTGGTCTTTATCCTCACTGCTGTACCAAAGGCTCCGTTGCCCACTAATCGTTTGTTTGAGTTTCCGCCCCAGC
This sequence comes from Lota lota, assembly GCA_026745465.1. Lineage (NCBI taxonomy): Eukaryota > Metazoa > Chordata > Actinopteri > Gadiformes > Lotidae > Lota > Lota lota. The sequence continues at coordinate 542,295 of JACYXH010000652.1, forward strand.
GAGCATGTCATGTCTCCATTAGAGGCTGCTTGTTTCTTCCTGGCCGCCTCCTGGCAACAGGGGGCCCTAACACATCCACGCTGACTGGTGCCACAAAGACTGTCCTGTGTGTGTGTGTGTGTGTGTGTGTGTGCGTGTGTGAGAGTGTCTGTGTGTCTGTGTGTGTGTGTGTGTGTGTGTGTGTGTGTGTGTGTGTGTGTAATATGATGATATGACAGAGAAGAATGACAAAGTCACAAAAAATAAACACAATTATTTGTGTGTGTGTGCAAAAAAAACCTAAATACATAATTTGTGTGTGCATATGTGAAGGTGTTTATGTGAACCTTCTTCTACAGACGTGATGAATACGATTAGAATTACGAGAATTCCAAGAATATTTGAAATAAATTGTGACCATATTATATATATATAATTGATATTCATCTAACAAATGTTCTTATGAGATCATTATCTTAAATGCTCTTGTGTGATGGTTTAAAGTGCATCATCATCCTCATCATCTGGGCATTCAGAGGACCAGAGAACAGGAGGGGTTTAGCCACCAGCCCATTCCGTGTAGTCTGTGCTCCTGTTGTTGTTCCTCAGATCGCCAGCACACAGAGCTGACCCACACCGCCACTGCCTATCTGGATGTTAGTTTGACCTTTGACTTGAGCCCATGCCGTAGACTTCAGCTTGCTGACCTGTCAAATAGGCCCCCTTTATTCCTGTGACCTGTTGAGCCGTCCTCTTTAAACCAAAGCACAGGCCGAGCCGGCAGGAGCCAGCCAATTAGGAAGTAGAAAGCAATGGAAATGGCACAATGAGCCGAGACTAATAAAGAGTCGTCTTTATCTGCCGCCCGCCGTCTGCCTGGCTGAATGGCTGCCTGCCTGCCTGCCTGCCTGCCTGCCTGCCTGCCTGCCTGTCTGTCTGCCTTAACACAGTGATGCTGCCGTACCGTTGGCTTGGAACATTCGGCTGATTCAGATGACTATCCACTCACCACCAAATGGAGGGCAAAAAAACAAACCTACAAACTCAACCCAATATGTAGACGTCCTTAATACCTTTCTCTTCAAAATGTCTATTGTCCTGTGACACATTTTGATTGTTTGTGTTTCATGGGGCAAAGTAAATATGTAAAACATATTTTTTTATTTGTTTCACTGTAACTTTATCATTTACCGCAACTCTTATCTTCACACTCTCATCCATAGTTAGCGACGGAGCTGACGTCTGAAGCGTGGCCCGAGCTAGTTAGCTTTAGTTGCTCTCCCACCAGTCTTATCTGTCCCATTTCTGTCTCCTTCCCTTTGCCCTTGACTGACGACAACTGGTCCAACTAGCTAGTTTTATGTGCTAGCTGCTTTGGGATACACACACAACAATAAACACACACACACACACACACACACACAACAATAAACACACACACACACACACCTAACAATACACACACTCACACACACAACAATACACACACACACACACACAACAATACACACACACACGCACACACACAACAATACACACACACACACACCCATACATAGCGGACGACACTGTCTCAGTTAAAGATCAGCAACATCTGTGTCCGCTGACTGGCTCCGCACACTTTTTTGTTCCTTTTCAAAGAGAAGGTCCTCTTGTTGTTTCCCTTCTCCCAGAGGAGTGTCACGGAACGCCACCAGGCTGGCGGAGTGGCCATCCTTAAAATAGCTGGGGGGGGGGGGGGGGGGGTTGGGAATCGATAGCTCACTAGAGTGGAACTCACTGCCACATGCAAGCTTCAATTTCTCACCTTGTCCTTCTGAAACTCAGCTAATGGTCCCCGTCCGCGGTACTGCTAGCTGTCATAGCTGGACGCCACAGGGTTAGCATCGCAGCAGTTCATGAGTGGCGCCAACCAACTCTCCTATGTAGCCACCTTCATTCCTCTGTGTGGGTAAGATGTACGGTGTATACAGTGAATATGCAAGGAAATAATAATAATATAATAATAATAGAGGCTACCCGGGGTTTCATTTGAATGCAATGCTGTTGTGGGCTGATGAAGCAGAAGAGTTTGATATGTGTCTTGGAATGTTTGTTTATCATTTAAAACAATGCAATATTTGGGGGGGATACTTGGATGTTAATTGTTTTCAGATGTAAAGTAAAAATGCTTTTAGGTTGTCTGAGTTCAAATAAAGGTGCACTTGCATAGCTATGTACGAAAAAGGATATAGAACCTTTCTTTCTGATGAGTAGTGTTATCGAATCAATAGCATATCAACCAACAATCATTCCTTGTCATTGATACAGAGGAACCATACCCATGTGATGCTTCCACCATGTAGGAATGAAATGCAAACGGCCAAATGATAAAGCGTTTGTTCTCCACACACTCCCAGGTTTGCAGAAAAATGTGAGACATGCAGTTGAATATTGATGATGACTTGCTTAGCACAGGCACCATATGAATGATGGAAGGCATTAGCCGCTCAGCCTTAGGCCCATCCATTATGCCCCTTCTTGTCCTCACTGTATTTCCAGTGGCAGATAAGGCCAGCACGCTGATGGGAAGCAGGCGTGGGTATTTTTACCTAAGGATCCACTTCTGTCCATTGACCAAGATAGTAAAGATGGGTCCTTCATTTTTCACAGCCATTGCACTGGTGCAGAGTGTACTTTGCTAAGTGCTGGTTAAGTATGTTATTTTTTGTACACACCAACATTGCCTTGGTGATGGTAGTCTTTACACATATAAACTAGGCTTGAACGTGTGTGTGTGTGTGTGTGTGTGTGTGTGTGTGCGTAAGTAGGTTCATATAGATGTCAGAGGACATAATAGTGTGTGTGTGTGTGCATGTTTGGTTGTTAGTTGTTCTTATGTTGCCAATCATATCTTTGTTCTAGGACTGTTAACATTGCTGTAGCTTTGCTGTTCAGATTAGCTGGCATTTCATTGGTTGCAGGTTGATCCAATCACCTCTAAGGTAAAGGCCACTGATGCTTCCTCTTACTGATCCCTGACACTTGTGACTGATTATGAAACTTCATTAAAAACAAAAACTACCCCAATTGCCAGCGCACTCATCTGCATAATAGTGTTCTATGTGGCTCATAAGATAAACATAGAAAACCATGAGGAAAGAAATGGCTGAAGACAAAAAACGTGAACAATATTTCAACAATCTTGACAGGCACAGTGATTTAAGTGAAGCAATACGCTCAGGAAACAGTGTTTATTTAAGCTGGACCGCGGAACATCTGCAGAAGAGACAAATATCTGAGTGTAGTGGCCTACAATCTTCTTTCGTGATATCTTTGATATCTTCTGTCATCGGATCCACATCTGATACGGCAGCGAGAACACGGCTGGTGTTGAAAGAGTTCACCTTGACCTTGGGACCATGCATGTCTCAAAATGTGTGCGTTTGTGTGTGTGTGTGTGTGTGTGTGCGTCTGTGTGTGTGTGCGTGCGTCTGTGTGTGTGTGTGTGTGTGTGCGTCTGTGTGTGTGCGTGCGTGCGTCCGTGTGTGTGTGTGTGTGCGTCTGTGTGTGTGTGTGTGTGTGTGTGCGTCCGTGTGTGTGTGTGCGTGCGTCCGTGTGTGTGTGTGTGTATGTGGGTAACCACAGCTGCCCCTCTCACCACTTCAGAGGGTGTTTACATTCTAGGAGAGTCTTTATCTCTCCTAGGCCTGGGGTCTCTCCAGACAAGTTTATACAGCATACACCCTCTCTCTCTCTCCAAGATACACACACACACACACACACACACACATGCACACACTCACTCTCTCCCTCCCAGATACACGCACGCACACGCACACCCCCACACACACACACACACACACACACACACACACACACACACACAGAAAGCTCTGTCTTCCACAGAGCAAAGGGAGAGCGCTGTCAGAAACTCATCCATCTTGGCCTCATTCTGGACCAAACACTGAGAAGTAGGTTACCTGCAGCTGGGAGCAGTGAAGAATGTAGAAACTCTATGAGCTAACGCCATAAGCTGTTTACATGCAAGTGGCAATGATGGTTAGGGAATCCACCAATCTTTATTAGTCATAACAGAGGACACAATGCAAGGGGTTTTGATGAAGCCATGATTATCTCTGAATAAAAGTTAATTTTGATGCAATAAAGAAATCTTTCCTCGTTTTTTAATGTTTACACTACTGTATGAGTGGCTGCCTGTATATATATATATATATATATATTAATCCACTGGCGAGAGGATTATTGCAGACTGTATTCAGAAGTGTGTGGGGGCAGTGTCTTGACTTTACACACTATCATTCCTGTCAGTGTGTGTGTTGGCTTATCAGTCACTCCACTCGTTTACTGTCCCACTGTGGCCACCCATCCATCCTGATAGACCCTCAGCTAAGATATGGGTCCCTGGCATTCTCTTACGATCATTTGTCAAAGTACTGTAGGATTGGAAACGAATAACTAAACAACAAGCTGTTGGCAACTCCACTGAATTATGGCCCTGATGATCAGCGTTGGCTTGCTACCAGGCTGGTGTGAGTCAAGTAAAAGTTTCCCCCTTTGCAGAGCAACAATTTGGCACGTATCAAAGTATTCCTGTAGGAATGCTCAACTTCAATCAAACTGTATTTTAGGTTGCGCCAAAGGTTACAAAAACGCGCTGTGTGCAAATGTCGACACTTGATCTTTTAGAGGTGCACTAAAATGAGTCTTCTGTGTAAACATTCATCTTGACAAAGTACCCATTTGGTTTAGTTGTGAGGAAGGATGAGACCTCCGGCAGCTTCCAGCAACCTAAAGACAGCAGGACCATCCATACGCGTACATGCACTTTCTCTCTCACTCACACACACACACACACACACACACACGTGCACTCGCACACATGCAGACGCACGTACACACGCACACACACATGCACACAATCACAATCACGCACACACACACACACACACACGTGCACTCGCACACATGGAGACGCACGTACACACACACACACACATGCATACACGCACGGACACGTACATAAACGCGTGACCCTTCTGGAAAAGGGTGATAATAAGCTGTTAGGAAAGCCAAACATGCTGTCAGCGATAAGATAAAAGAGCAGCTGATTCAGAGAGCTAATAGACCCTGTGATGCTACATTCATTGTTCCAGTCGTGTGTGTGTGTGTGTGTGTGTGTTTGTGTGTGTTTGTGTGTGTGTGCCTTTTCTTTCTTTGTACCGGCAAATATGATTTTTTTCTTCTTTGAATCACACCTGATGACCATCTAGATTATTCTCTCCAGGGTTTGAGTAATTAGGGTTTAATTGGTTATTGAAAAGTTTCTTGGTGTTCCTGTTTTATTTCAACTGTTGCGTCCAAGTCCTTTTCAATAGACTGATATCTTCCCTGTGTCGCACAGTTCACACACGAACACACACATGCACGCACACACACGCATGCACGCACACACATGTCAACACTAAAGCCCTTCCCCTCCTGTGTAAAGTGCCTTTGTTCACTAACCCAGACCTCTGAAGACCTGGAGTGAGACAGAAAAGAAGAAGAAAGAAGATGGAGGGGGAAAAAAAACACAGAGACCAAGCAAGGACATGGGGGGTATGGATCTGGGCTCGGGAGATATCGAGTGTTTCTCCCCCCCCAGGGCCCCTCTGTGGAGGTAACTCTCACTGTGCGTCGGTAGGGGGGGGGTTATTGATGGGCATGAATTCACACGTCAGCTTCCGCCGAAGTGCTGAGGGTCGTTTGCTGGAGGATGGAGAGAGAGAGAGAGAGAGGGGGGGGAGGGGGAGAGAGAGCATGACAACGCAGGTGGTAAGAAAGAGTCTGTGGCCCCACACTGATGGGGCCGCAGACACTGTGTTTCCCCTCTGAAGAGCATCCTCCAGACCACCCTTGCGTTTAGGGGGATCAATACCCCCAGTACAACACAGGAGAGTGGCCGTGTATCGACTGGAAACGCTGCTTTCATAGGATCTGCTGGTGTCTCCTCTCTCTGACATACCTCACAATGTCTTTGGGTAAAAAGAGAAGAAGAAAAGACATGCACCTGGTGAATAACTGTTCACAGACGTTCTGGTTCACTGTGAACTCACCAGCAGTATACTCATAATTACATACGTATTTAGATGCAACATAAATACGATTACTGGTAAGATATTCAGAAAAGATGTAACGTCCTTGTAATTGATTCGTGTATATCTATACCAATAACATTGCAAAACGACATAACGACAACAATGGCAACAGAAAGAAAGTCAATTTATCCAAATTTGGGGGCAAGGCAGTGTAGGCTGGCACTGTCACTCATGTGCGGCCATCCCATAACATCCTGGCCCCCATACTGCTCCCTCCAGACATATTGACCTGTCCTGCTGCCTCATGCTCTCTTAGGGACCAGGGGAGACGGAGTCCAGGGTCAGGGGTCAGGGGTCAGGGGGGATTTTGGCCCCCGTCTCTCCTGAGTTCAGTTCCTCCACAGGTAACATATTGATCCCGCCTCCTTGACAGAGCTCCCCCCGTTGAGAAGCCCTATCCTGGCTGGGCTGGGCCCATACCCCAGTATGGGCTGGGGGCTACTCACCTGTATATAGATATGTATATAGTGTGTGTGTGTGGGTCATACTACCTGTGTATGGCTGGGGGGGGGGGGGCACTCACCTGTATATATATGTATGTAGTATGTGTGTGGGTCACACTAGGCGTGTATGGCTGGGGGGGGGGGGGCACTCACCTGTATATATATGTATGTAGTATGTGTGTGGGTCACACTAGTCGTGTATGGGTGGTGGTGGTGGTGGTGGTGGGGGGGGGGGGGGGGGAGCCATGCACCTGTCACCAGCTTGCTCCATCGACGGCTTCCCGTGATCCGATTATCAACGGCCACTGAGTCCTGCTGCTGTTGGATTAGTATTGACCGGTGATCGGGCGCCCGCTGCGTAGGCCGACATGCCGTGACGGCACTCCATGAAAGACCGTGAGTAGATGTGAACCAAGAGAGATGCTAGAGAGCAGCACTAGACGACTATGGCCTAGCTCTGCAGCGAGGGACACGAATGGGAGTGAAGTGGTGACCGTGCACACATTCAGACACACGATACGTGGTAAGGGGGGTCGTTGAACCACACACGTCACTGATTTGATGCACACCTTAATGTCAGCTAACATTCACGGCTGAAATCGGAAACAATTCCCACTCAGGAAGAATTCAGACGGTACAACCACATTCACACAATCATAACGGGAACGGAAGTTCCGTTGTGAACATTCGATCAACGCTAAATCTGGAAATGGTTGAGATGCACACAAATGGTGAAAAAAAAAAAGGTTGTTTGAGAATAGCATGATCAAAAAGAGATGGCTCTAGGAGGATGTGGTATATAAACGCTGAAACAAAGCAGCACGGTTCTGATCTCAGTCAGAGTGAGGAGCTTTAAACCAGTCCCATATGGGGGTGCGGTCCAGGTGGACCAGAAGAGAGGAATGCCTCGTACAGCGAGAGCTCTCCAATCTCTCAGACTGTCCCACCACAGACGGCACGAAGGAGCCAGGCCAGAGCGGCTCTTATCAGTCCCCATGATGGGGAGACAGCTGTAGCCCCCCCCCCCCCCAACTGGGCCCAGGATAGACATAGTAACCTCCATGCACCCCCCCCCCCCCCCCCCCCCCCCCCCTTGACAGGGATAGATGGGGCCACTTAAACGTTAATCATTCATTTAAATTCT
>JACYXH010000652.1:555000-557500 GCA_026745465.1 Lota lota
GACAACCAGCATTTGATTGGCGCCTCAATTAGGAAGATCTAACTTAGCTTCAGCTTCTATATTAATCATGATTTATTTCATTCATTATTTCATTTTATACTGGTTTTGATTTGCATTTGTGTGCATGTATTGAACCATTATATATGTACCAGTAAGGCAAAGAGTGCTTATTTAAATGTATTTATGTACACAATATCCAATGTGATTCATGCATTTGTCTGCATGACATACAAGATATTAAACGAGATCAACTAACAATTTTATTCCATAAAGCATACAGGAAACACTTGATTTTCAGGACATGATGAAAAAATAAATAAATACTGTTGGAAAATAATATTCTATAATTGACAAGCATTTCAAAAGACGGAGTGTGCTAACACGTGACTGCCCTCTAACCCTACGTCCAAGTTGTACGTCCATTGTTGTTTTCATTTCCTTTATTCAACTCTAATGTGCGCTCCTGTTAGTCCAACTGATGTAACATTCTATCCATGGCCGTCACTTCTAATGTTTATTCATTCTACATTAAATATAATGGTTACTTTAGTCAGTTTGATTTCAAAGAAGTGCCATCTTTATGAGTATATGAAAAATATTGTTAAGAAAAACGGACAAAAATGAAAGTCAACTAAAACACATTTACAATATACAACATGTAACATTTCTATTTAAACTAGTCGCTTACATAAGCATATGTCATCCCTTTTGATATTTGTACTCAAATGATCAAGATATCATGTCCGAATAAGAGCTAATGTTTGTAGCGTTCTCTCAAACTGTCTTTGTTTTAATGACATTTGGACAAAATCACAATAAGAATTTCTATGTTGCTTTTGAAGAAGTGATTTGTAAATAAATGACTTTAGCCAATCACATTTGTCCAGTCTGCCTTCTCTCAACTTATTGTGCTTGCTTGGAATGCAAATCTGTATTCCTGTTTTTAAGAAAACTTTAAAACCAGCCATTTTGGGTTTGTTTCATGAGGTCCTTTATACCCTAGATGCAACACTCATACTGTTGTGTTGTTTCCTTGTTACTTAAGTATCTATTGCATACACGTGAATATTTCCAAACAATAGGACAACCAACATAATCTGTCCAAGGCTGAGCAGGAAGACACAATATCCAAGTCATGTTCCTATCAATATTTCTGGATTCGTTTTTATATGGCAACCTTTGAAGCAACAACCTTTTTTTCACATTTTGCTATAAAACAACTTTACTACCAAAACAACAGAAAAAGAAAACAATTATCATATATAAGACAACAATTGCCTTTTGTTACAATAAATCAAATCCCATGCGCAATTCGTGTTGCACGTGTTGTAGAAAATAAAGGAGTTTTGTGTTTGTCCTAGATCAGAGATGAGAAGAACCCACGTCTATCATGGTTTGAGGAACACCCGAAAAGCCAGCAGTCCTAAAAAGAGGCCTCTTGGTCTACAGTCCAGTGGCTGCAGAGAGTCCATCCATTAGGACACTGTCCTGGTGTTACTATCTCGGGACTCCAGCAGTCCTTTACTGTATATATATATATATATATATATATATAGTCTTATATATATATATATATATATATATATATATATATATATATATATATATATATATATATATATATATATATAGTCTTATATATAGCTTACATAGGCTTCCTTTTAGTCGTCCATTCTGTCAATCACCAATGCACTGGACATCCAATGGAAAACCAGGGACGTCCATTCAATCCACCACACCGTTCTCACTAGAAGCACCAGCCACATAGATATCCCCCCAGGCGAACTAGAAATATGAGAGTCACCTAGAGTCCCTCCCTGCCTGATCCCTGGTCAGCCTTCCCCTTCGCCGTCCCGACGCATCGCGGCGTTCCACCGGAGACCCTGGCGAGATGGGCGGCGCCTCCCATTTCTTTAGCTGCTCTCGTTCCACTCGGGCATGAGGCTGACGCTGTGCACGGTGTGGTACGGGTGTGGCGAGAGCGTGCGCGGCATGCCGTGCGTGGCGTACAGGTAGTCGTTCCCCTGCAGGCCCCCCGCGGGGGACTGCATGCCGGCCCCGGGGCTACACTGGCGCCCCAGAGTCTGGTGGGCCACGGACCCCTGGTACATGGCGGCGTGGTGGGCGTCGCCCAGCTGGGGGGGCGTGGCGTGTCCCGCCACCCCGCTCAGTCTGGACACCAGCGAGCCGGAGGGGAAGTGGGCGGAGAAATGCTGGTGGTAGGGCGGCCGCTCCATGGGCTGCATGGTGGTGACGGAGCAGCCGGGGTAGGGCGAGACGCCCGCCCACGTGTTGCAGCTGAAGTCCTCCAGGCCGGCCACGCCGGCCTCCGAGCCCTGGGAGGCGCTGGCGTACATGCAGGCCTGCCGCTGGCCGCCCTCGCCGCGGTAGGGCCCGGCGGCGAGGCCCAGGCTCTGGGGGTAGCCCACGGGCCGGTAGTAGTGGTCGTCCTCGCTGGACGAGCTCTCCAGGTAGGCCTTCTTGTAGCTGTGCTCGCTGG
>JACYXH010000652.1:567500-590000 GCA_026745465.1 Lota lota
CTCGCTCTCTCTCGCTCTCTCTGTCTCTCTCTCTCTCACTATCTTTCTCTCACTCACTCTCTCTCACTCTCTGTCTCTGATTCCCTAGAACAAAAAACAACAACTACACAGATTCACAATTAAACATAGACATACAATGGGGCCTTTATGGGGGCCTTTTTGGGGCCCTAGCACATTAGCGAGCTTGCCAGATCCCTCATAACAGTCTTCAGGAGTCTCCCTAATTACCAGATATTTCTGGAGGGGGAGTAACCTCTGCGTCAAGGCCACCTCCCCCTTCCCCAAACCCCTCCTAAATGGCTCCAACCTACATCGCCAAATGGACATATTCTTCAGTTGCATGTTTTTGAGCATGCAAGCTAAATCATCTCTCAAAAACCTTCACCCAGCTGAACCAACAGGCTGGGGACGGGGGTGGAGGAGGAGGGGAGGTGAAGGAGGAGAAGCGGGTGGGGGAAGAGGAGGCGGAGGAGGAGGAGGAGGAGGAGGAGGAGGAGGAGGAGGAGGAGGAGGAGGAGGAGGAGGAGGAGGAGGAGGAGTGGATGGTGGTGGGCAGGGTGGCGTAGGGGGGAATATAGTTTTCCGGCCCCCGCCACCAGTATTTCATTTATGAATCCCAGGGTGTTCTCGTTCTGTCCACACGAAACCAAGCCAAGTCCTCATGGAATAACCACTGCAGCCAATCAGAAGTGCTCAGAATTTACGCCACACCTCAACATTCCCACACACAGATCCCGCACACACACACACACACACACACACACACACACACACACACACACACACACACACACACACACTCTCACACACACACTCTCACACACACACACTCACACACACAGTCTCACACACACACTCACACACACACACACACACACACACACACACACACACACACACACACACACACACACACACACAATAGAGATCGGGTTTCATTATTCCAGCTGGGTTCTGGCCTGGCAAAAATCATTTCAGATGTCATGTGACCAAGAAAAAGATAATTGTGTGTATGTGTGTGTGTGTGTGAGTGCTTTTTATCCCCGTTTTATCTCCCTGTTTTTGTCACTCTGAAGCCAAAAGCTGACTAAGTAGCAGAACTACTTAGTAGCCTTCTACCTTCCAGTGAATTAAATTGTGTCAGTTACTGATATGATATAAAACATTTACATGCCAATTATTCCAAATTAGCGAAGATGAAATCCACTAGATGCAACGAAGAATGAAGCCTAGTAATTATTATTTCTACTATATGAAATACATTCATGATCAATGCTCAAATAAATATTGCTGAAAGTAAACCTTTAGTGGAGACAACATTGCATCATTTATTATTATTTGATATCTCATTATTGATTGAGAAATCCTGTCCGCTAACGATACAACTTTGCCTGTTATGAAGCAAACTTCCCGTAATCCTCCTAATATGACTATTACGGTGACATCATTCAGCATCAAGACATATATCTGGACCACAATGTCTCCATCACCTCCACACTGTATGGACACGGTCCCTCTCAAGCGGTCCTAGCTGTGGCGTGGAGCCCACTGATGAACTCTGAGTGATGCTCCAGTTTGCTCAGTGCTAGTGGAGCACGGATCACAGGCACAAAAACACTTTCTTCATGCCAAAACGGGAGCTCGGAATAATGAGTAGTACGATTTATAAAAAAGGATGCCACGGAACAGGGAATGGGGTGTGTGTGTGTGTGTGTGTGTGTGTGTGTGTGTGTGTGTGTGTGTGTGTGTGTGTGTGTGTGTGTGTGTGTGTGTGTGTGTGTGTGTGGGGGGGGGGGGGGTGCTTTTTAAAATGTGTCCAACTACATCGAACCATCTCTATCTGGGATGCCAACGGGTGTCAACGGTTCTGTATTAAACCATAGGAGCACAGCAAACACCCTGTTGGATTAGTATCCTCTCCGCAGACTCCATGAAACCACCAAACTTCATTGGGCAATGTCACCAGTTCCTCACGACATTTAGATGTTTGGTTCGCTACCCTAGTGAAATGTGAACCTTTGTGAAATGAGCAGCACTTTCTGATATTTTTTTTTACATTTAGTTATATGAATGGACATTTTATATTTTTATAATAGATTTTCTTGAATTTAAGCGCTGTTGATTTTAATTTATTCGTTGATTTTTCAAAATATCCGACCCTTTCAAGTCCCTTCAAAGGGTTCTTATATTGTAACCTTGTAAAAATGTATCTGTTAATATAGGCCTTAAACAAAATATATGTGTATAATATAATATAATATAAAAGCCTAATATACCATAATACATATATTAAAAACTTTACAAAAAGCAACGACTTGATTCAAGGTAATTAAAAATGAAAGTAGGCCTTCCATTAAATGGTCAAAGAAAGTCTAAAGCCAAATCGATAGTTAAAGAAGGTACCATGAATTAACAGAAAGTTTATACCTTAAGGCTAGTTGTGTCTGGTCACACAACCGCTGCAAATCTGTGGATTATTGTTCCGTCATGGTGGGCCTAACCTAGATATTTTGGCGGATTATTATAGCACTAAAACTTTCTTGCTAGTTCTGCATAAATGACAGACCTACATATAATAATAATAATAATAATAATAATAATAATAATAATAATAACAACAACAACAACAACAATAATAATAATAATAATAATAATGTTTGGGGTTTTCCTGGCACAACTTTTTAATTATGTTATAAAGTAAATTATTATAAATATTGTTATTCTTATTGTTATTCTTATTCATATTATATATATATATTATTGTTGACAATAATGATTCAAAAATATTGATCTTCTTTGTTCTATTTAACGCAGCCTAATTTCAAATATAAAATGTATGACGTTATATGAAAGTTATTAAGCTATTAAAACGAATACGGATATGGTTCCCTTCAAAAAACGGTTGAATAAATACAAATATATAGCCTCTCCAGAAATAGCCCAACTTGCAACCGTGAAGAGTATGGAACGCGCTCTTTCGCTCCCCATGGCCTCTTTAGTGTGCACGCCCGTAACAAGTATGTGCGTGTGTCACACACACGTTTCCTGTCTGTCTGTGGTCTATATTCGATTGCTGGTTTCCATATTAAAGATAGCCCATCTCGATATTGACACTAAAAAAAGAATCATAGGCCATGCATATAAAGTGACGTTTCATTCAACGACATGGGTAACTGTCCAAAACCACCAGACTCAACAGCAACAGGGAATCAAGCGGCATGAACCTACGTGTCCGAAAGGGTCCAAGTGGTTATTGGTCAGTTTCAGTTTCTGGAACGAGACGAGCTGCCTCATCCAATGGGCTCCAGTGGCGGGAGAGTCCGGGTGGACGTAGAGTCTCCCGGGCATCGCGGGCTCGGCCTTGCCCGTCACAGACCTGCAACAACACCACCATCATGTCACAGGCCAACGACAACAGCACCATCACGTCACAGGCCAACGACAACAGCACCATTACGTCACAGGCCTACGACAACAGCACCATTACGTCACAGACCTGCAACAACAGCACCATTACAGTAAACACTCGACCCATATGCCATATAACCTATAGAGCATTTGGCTTATGGACAGGGTTAATGCCACTATAGCAGGCCTAGCCTACATCTACTCAACAGACAGGTCTACTTTGGAGAGGCAGCATCAAACGTGTGGGTCACGTCATGAATGGTACACACACAGTGCAATGCACGGTTGATTCCTGCAGATCAAGGCACGTTTTAGTTCCAGAACATGCTTCGGCGAGGTCATTATATTGTATTCATCCTCTGTGGTAGACCTGTCCGTCAATGAGAGGCACTGACCCCAACAAGGCAATTGTCCATCACGTTTAGAAAGATCGACATGACACTAAATAGTCGTGTTTATTCATGCGAAAAGAGCGTTTCGCTTCATGCGAGCTTTTTTTTCTCCCACCCAAACATCCATGCTGAACAATTGGAAAACACAACATAGACTACCTTTATCGTGATCATTATCGAAGAGGCAAAGTAGGCATATTCAAACTGCGTTTGGGTCCTTGAATAGGTTTTTATGAGGCACCGAGGCTAGGCCTATGGCCAAATGTGAACAACGCTGCAAACAACAATACAGAGATATAGCTGTTCATAACGACTTCTGATTGTTTTACATATTTATTATATGTTCATAACGACTTCTGATTGTTTTACATATTTATTATAAATAATACAGAGATAGGCTATAGCTGTTCATAACGACTTCTGATTGTTTTACATATTTATTATAAATAATACAGAGATAGGCTATAGCTGTTCATAACGACTTCTGATTGTTTTACATATTTATTATAAATAATACAGAGATAGGCTATAGATGTTCATAAAGACTTCTGATTGTTTTACATATTTATTATAAATAATACAGAGATAGGCTATAGATGTTCATAACGACTTCTGATTGTTTTATATATTTATTATATGTTCATAACGACTTCTGATTGTTTTACATATTTATTATATGTTCATAACGACTTCTGACTGTTTTACATATTTAGTATAAACAATACAGAGATAGGCTATAGCTGTTCATAACGACTTCTGATTGTTTTGCATATTTATTATAAATAATACAGAGATAGGCTATAGCTGTTCATAACGACTTCTGATTGTTTTACATATTTATTATAAATAATACAGAGATAGGCTAGCTGTTCATAACGACTTCTGATTGTTTTACATATTTATTATATGTTCATAACGACTTCTGGTTGTTTTGCATATTTATTATAAATAATACAGAGATAGGCTATAGCTGTTCATAACGACTTCTGATTGTTTTACATATTTATTATAAATAATACAGAGATAGGCTATAGCTGTTCATAACGACTTCTGACTGTTTTACATATTTATTATAAATAATACAGAGATAGGCTATAGGTGTTCATAACGACTTCTGATTGTTTTACATATTTATTATATGTTCATAACGACTTCTGGTTGTTTTGCATATTTATTATAAATAATACAGAGATAGGCTATAGCTGTTCATAACGACTTCTGATTGTTTTACATATTTATTATAAATAATACAGAGATAGGCTATAGCTGTTCATAACGACTTCTGATTGTTTTACATATTTATTATAAATAATACAGATACGCTATAGCTGTTCATAACGACTTCTGATTGTTTTACATATTTATTATATGTTCATAACGACTTCTGATTGTTTTACACATTTATTATAACTAATACAGAGATAGGCTATAGCTGTTCATAACGACTTCTGATTGTTTTACATATTTATTATATGTTCATAAAGACTTCTGATTGTTTTACATATTTCTTATAAATAATACAGAGATAGGCTATAGCTGTTTATTACGAAGTTGTATTATTTTACGTCCAATTTATTTTAAAGAATACAGAGTTAGGCTATAGTTGTTTTATAACTACACATTATTATTTTACATACCATTTATTATCGGCGAATTTGTAGCGATGCTCGTCGGCCGGCACCACATCCATTAGGAGAATATATTTAGTCTTGGGGTTCAGTCCAGTGACCTTCACTTTGAAGCTTGGAAACATTCGCCTGAAAATAAGCAAGGCATGTCATTTATCTCACAGGGTTTGAACTACAGCCTATATGCAACGAACAAATAATATGAAACAAGGATTGTTTAGCAGACACCACAAAAGGAATACAAATAAATGTATACAATTGCGCATCATTGTAAGCCTGTACCACATTGCGTATAGTGGCCGAGGCATACATCCACTTGTTGAGTTGTCTTTAATATACAAAAAAAAAAAAATGGTTCGTACTCCAAGCTTTTGAAGACCTACGTGCAACCTTTGCTAATTTCTATAATGTATCAACTCGATGTGTCACACACTTCCATGCAGTCAGACCAATACAATATTTTCCCTTTGTTATAACGTGTCACTTGTATCTGGCACCCTTTGAATAATTATGAAATATTTGACAGCTCTCCCGTTGTATGGACCCGCAAGAAAACATTGCGACAAATACCTCTCCAAAAACCTCTGTTCTGTTCAGACTGAGAGGTGTAAAAACCAAGCAATCAGACGCAGGAGAGCATGGATGTTCCACTGTCAGATTCAATGATGATTCTTCACTATATACGACTAGCGGAAAGTACAGGCTTCATGCGCTCAGTGAGAACCAGACATGAAAACATTGTTGAATAATCAACTGCACTGACCAGCGATTCCCGCACATATTCCAGTTCACACTCTGCGTCTTCTGTTTTGACCAGTTACCTCGTTGATCGGAGAACTAGACTAATCGGATGTAGTCACATCTTATAAACACCTGATCGAATAAATAATCAATTTCTTATTATCTGGCGCCCAAAAACACATGCAGGCCGACACAACGACCAACCGACCGACCGACGGACACACGCACGCACACACACACACACACACACACACACACACACACACACACACACACACACACACACACACACACACACACACTCACACACCAAAAAAAACAACACCAAATATAATTCTGAGAAATACTCAAAGTGACCATAGTACTGTTTACACAAACCAAATGGGCTATAGGCTACTGATGGATGCTGACTGAAATAATGAAAGCTCTGTTCCATTTAACCTGCTGCATGAGTAGAAATTGATTATCTGTTGTTGTTTTTCTCCAAGCAATGGAAAATTTGTACAATATTTAGACACTCTCCAATGATCACTGGATTGACAGTGCTCCTAACTATATTTCCATATGGCTCTCATGGAGCAGATTCCTACCTCCCCGCCTTGGTGATGATCATCTCCGTGCCGACCTCGTGAAACTTGGACCACAGTTCCCTCTCGTGAAGATACACTTTAATGCCTTCCATTCCCTTCAAAAGAAAATATGCAGGCCTGAGTTTAGCGATACAAAGTCAGGTTTGATACAACATAGCAATCGCTGTGTAGGCTTAATTTGTGTTGATCATATAGATACCATGAAGGCTTTTTAAGAGGCCGTTTCAAATGGTTACCCCAAACTGAAGGTACGCGACGGGAATTTGGACATATCAATATTGAGAGTAAACATATGGAAAAGTAATAGAAAAATAGAGTGAACTCCGGAAACACCACTTGCTATCCTAAGATGATTTTAGCCTGGGCTTGACTGTAAATGAGTAGAAGTGCATAAGTGAGGCCGACAGGTCAGGAAAGTCGCAGGCTCAGTCACAAACGGAGTTTCCATCGTTTCACATCATGCACGTTTAAAGGTACGGATGGGAAATGTTCTTGGTGCAAAACGCCTACCACATGTAGGCCTAAATAGAACCAGTCAATTCATTGTGAAATTACCGAGGATAATCAATGACTACGACACCGACCTGTTGAATGTAAGTCGTCTGTGAAGACGTAGATTTGGTCGAGGAACCGTTGTTTTTTTCTGGTTTCGCCTCGCCGTGTAATTCCGTCGTTTCCGAGGCGCCGGGAGAGCTCGGAGGGCCGAATGAGTCCTCTTGGTCCGCCATCATGTTGGGACTGGAGCTGTGGAGATTCAACGAATCAACTGACGGCTCCAAAACCAGTCCGATTTTTCAATGCAGACTGGACTGACGGCAATTCATTACGATTGGATACATTTTCACACACACACACACACACACACACACACACACACACACACACACACACACACACACACACACACACACACACACGCACACACACGCGCACACACACGCACACACGCGCACACACGCACACACACGCGCGCGCACGCACGCACACACACATCTACTTTTTGATTGCACAAGCTATCTTTTGCTCTGTGCACGTAGGCTGTAGGCTATAGGCATTCCATGCAGTCTAAATTAATAATCTTATAAATAGACATCTATAAAAGCAAACACAGTCCAACATTTGTCATTTGTTTAGTTTGCCCGTTGCTGCACAGGCCCACATCAGCACTGTCCACAATCTCTGACACCAGTCCTATCGTGAGCAGTGTTTAAGCTTCACCATCTTTAGAATCTACCCCCTCATAAAATGACATGAAATGGTTACACGGCTCTTTAGAAAGAAAACATGCTCTAAAACGAAAGATTGAAGAGGCATCAGGTACTTTAGTTTTGGGTATTTTACGACATGGCCAAACCAAAGAGCTGCGAAAGCCAGAGAAGAACCGACTAAATGCGTTGTGCCTGTTGGCCACGGACAACCCAGAAGCCTTTAACACCAAGAGTCGTAAAGAGACATGGCACATTGAAACTAACCATGGACTAGGGTCGGTCTACATACAATCGAAAACAGTCCCGTTGTGTCCGTGTGGAAACGAGACGCGATCAGGGGATACGCCAGAGTCTTACCGTCCAGACAGCACCGGTCACGCGAGAAATTAGGCGCGATCCGCGGAAGAAAATGTCCTTTTTGGTCTTCAAGTGCAAACTAAATCCGTGCTGCTGCGGCATCAGTCGATAGTCCAGAGGTGATGACCGTCGAAAACGCTTCCCCGTATCTCCGCGGACATGGCCGTTTTATTCTTTCCCTCAGAGCATGTCCAGATTTGTTGAAAATCCCCAGGCCACCGAAACATGGACGGGACCTGAATTAATTATTGTCGTGCAACAAAAACACAAACTAAGTAAAGTGCACATGCGATGGTTGACTCAAGCCGTTTCAATGGAAGAGCTTTTTGTAAGCAGTCTCTGCGAATAGCATGTAGCAAAATAGCTCTGTCCCAAAGGAGCAGGTCCGCCCCCCCTTCCTCCCCTTCCTCCCCTTCTTCCCTCCCTCTCTCTCTCTCTCTCTCTCTCTCTCTCTCTCTCTCTCTCTCTCTCTCTCTCTCTCTCCTCCCTCCCTCCGAGTCTCACTCTCCCCCCTCTCTCTCCGAGTCTCTCCCCCCCCCTCTCTCTCTCTCTCTCTCTCTCTCTTGGAGTCTCTCGCCCTCTCAAACCCCTCCACCATACGCATCAATGGCCAACTCATCGTATTGGTCTTTCGCCCAAAGTAACAGGCCTACATCAGCCCCTCCCCTGTCCTGCCTGCTGATTGTTCCAACTCTCCACGCAAACCCGTTGCACAGGGATTAGCTGTTAGCTGATTAGAGTTTTCTTTTTTTAGTTGTTGTTATGAATCAGATCTTTTTTTGTTGCAATTTGCCTTCTACCAACGTAACATACGTATGTTCCACATAATAATTAATGACAATGCTAGCCCACATTAGATGTACTTGAGAGATTTGTGTAAACACAAACCTTCAAACCTCCCTGTCAAGTCGATTTGAACGGACCAAACCGTAGATAAATGCTAACTGAATGGACGACGGTTAGTCGATGGTCCATCTTCATCTTCACATATGTGCACGGTCGATCAATTTACGTGCAGAATAATGTAAATAATCAAAGCGTTCCAATAATTGGTTCGTTTACTTTCTGAGGCACATTCAACCCTCAAATTGCGTTCATTTAGTGTACAGCAGGAAAACAGCGGTGATTGCGCATGGCTTCGTCCATGCGCAGGTGCAGTCTGAAACCAAACCAAACGACGAGTCATCTCACACAAGTGAGATGCGAGGAGACGAACTTAGGGCTCACAGAGTCACGTGGCAGTGTTCGACCGGGCCATAGAGGCCGGTGGTTCACATACTTGAGTGGAAACCTGTCAGTATGCACACGTCTCGGTATAGATACGAGCGCCTCTTAAGATATGTCAGTTATCAGAACACGCGCGCACATGTTGCGTCTGAAATGCAAGGCCGACGGACGGGATAAACCGACCCCAGGTCGGTGAACACAGTGAACACAGTTCAACCGACCTGAACTGTGTTCACATGCCAAAACAAACGTGCTTTTCTCGTAATACTGCGTTTTACAATCTCTCTCTCTCTCTCTCTCTCTCTCTCTCTCTCTCTCTCTCTCTCTCTCTCTCTCTCTCTCACACACACACACACACACACACACACACACACACACACACACACACACACACACACTCTCGCTCTCTCTGGATTCCTCTCTCTCTGGATTCCTCTCTCTCTGGATTTATTTCTCTCTATCTCTCTCTCTCTCTCTCTCTCTCACACACACACACACACACACACACACACACACACACACACACACACACACACACACACACACACACACACACACACACTCTCTCTCTCTCTTTCAAAGAAAGATTAATATACATAAAATCACTGCAGTCTGCTGCAGGCACATTTTTTAATAACTAAGGAATTAAGAAAATACAGCTCATTCGAACATGATGGTACGATCCTTTACATAGAATAACTCTCATTAAAATTGCATTAATAGCATACTTCAAAATTGCATGGCCTTCTACGGCCATCGTTTTGTTACGACATCAATCTTCGCCTGTTGAATAGAAACAAACACAGACTTCTTTGTAATCAGTTAGATCTCCAATGATGTAGGGTCAAAAACCCAGGTCAGGACAAATGCCAAACATTATTTGATCACCAAGGTAGAAATCGACACAATTTTGCACATAGAAAACAGATTATAAACATATAGGCATATAGGCATACACGTGTTATACATTTGGCATTTAATAATGCTTTTGCGGAAAACTCAAATAGTCTACCACATCATTTCCGTGCAATGGGGCTGGCATTTGGGCGTAGCATTTCGTCACGGTCTCTGGCTCTGTTTCGTGAAACAAATGAACCACGTCCGCGGAGTCTCGCACGAAAGTCGGCGAGTCACAGGGTTCAGCCAAACAGGCCTCGCCGTGAGCCAGGCTCTAGCGTTTGCAGGCTACATTGATTGTATCGATTGCACTATTAGACAACCAGAAACAATAAGTACGAATTGATTTCCAATTATGACGTATGAACTACTAGACCTAGTATAGTCCTACGTTTTATTGATTTGTTTATCGTGTTCTGTCGTGTTCTCTATGCACTTTAAAGAGCTGTGTAGACACCTATACAATATACACCTATACACCTATGCAATCTACATTGTCGACCAATTGTAGAGCTTAAACAGGTAGATTAATGTTCAATTATTGACGTTCAATGGGCCTATCCATAAATAACCTGCTTCTGCAAATTAGGATTGTACATACACACAGACAGTCCTCCTAGTCGACAACGGCAGAACAATATTCATATTATAACTCTTATAGCCTTACTAGGCCTATCTAAATCGTGTAAAATAAAAAAATAAAAATTCTGCATTTAACAATGACGTCTACAATTAATGAAATTACAGCAAAACAAAATCAATAGAGGAGGTGTAGGCCTACACGGGACAGAAGAAAAAGAGCGACTAAAAGTGTCTGTAACATGGTAAATATATAGTTGTTTGTATTGGAAAATAAAACAGTGGTTTTTGATGGGCCTATATTTTAAGACTACCCTACGCTGTTCAAACATTACGACGTTCTTTGTCGTGTGTCTTAATATAGAGCAATTTAATGTAAATACAGGCCTAGTTTAAACGTTAATTAGGCTAAATCTGAATCCTTAATTCCAATCTCAATTCTGAGCTCATACGGCACATTGTTCTCTACATTGTGCCTGTATTACTTTAAAGAATTATACGAAATGAATGACGGACTTAGACCATCATCGAACAGTAAACACAAACCAACAATTTACGTGAGGTGCTTTCATATAACTTATTAGTTAGTAATTTTTATTCGAAGACAACGTCTATACGAAAGGCTATCAGCATGGGAGTGACATAATAATAACAGTAATACAAATAATAATAGTAATATAATAATAACAATAATAATAATAATAATAATAATAATAATACATTGTCTTTTTAAATAATAGTGATTTAAATAATAATAAAAACGGAACAGGCGAAATATTCCCTTTCATATTTAACGAAAGTTTAAATATTAAATTAAACACATGCACACAGTGAATACAATAATAGTATTACTTTTAACGATTTCTCTCTTCTCCAACGGTATCCTCCACATTTAGAGTCGTACGAGATTGCTGTGTAATTCAACATGTTCTATTTGAGTGAAACTCAAAGGTATACATTATATGGACTGGCCAACAGTTGGCTATTCACTTACCAAACACAAGCGTACAGAAAAGGTGCACATGAAGCATCCGTAGTGAACGCAAGGTTGTGATTATATCCTCTTCCTGCAAGAACAAAAACGCCTGGTATAAATTAAATCACAGTAGAAGAGGAACAACAATACCTTTTTGTAACGTGTCATGTTAAAAATCGTTGGATTCCATGCCTTCACTGTCACAACCATATAAATGGTTTTCCTGTGAATTTGAGGCAAAAAAACATGAGAGATACACACACACACACACACACAAACACACATGCACGAACACAAACACACACACATAAATACACAACACATACACACAAAGTGCACGCACAAAACACACACACATAGACACACATACACACATGTGCACACACACACTCACACACACATACACAAAGACGCAAACCCACATACACACACTACACAAACACATTCACACACACACACCCACACTCCCACACCCACACACAAACACACACACACATATACGTGCACGAACACACACAAACACACATGCACGAACACACACGTGCACAAACACACACACACATACACACAACACATACACACAAAGTGCATGTACAAAATCACACACACAAACACACACACACACACACATATGTGCACACACACACACACACTCACACACACATACACGTAGACGCAAACCCACATACACACACTACATAAACACCTTCACACACACACAAAACGCAATGCCCCCCCCCCCCCCCGCCCCATCTCCAATGCGTCAGGTACCTTTTGGAGTGTGTGGTGGTCTGATGTTACTACTCGTACGTGTAGGTGAGGGGGGCTGACAGATAGCCTGGGAAGCGTTTAAGAACCGGGCGTGAGCCCCCCAGTCGGAGGCATGGGGGAGAGTCCTGGTGCGGTCAGACCACCGCCGGCCCCTGGATCAGAGAGGGGAGGCCGGCCCAGACGCACTCTAGAAAATAAATAATAGAAGTAAATTGAAAAAAATATAAAATTTAATATAAAAAAAAGAACAAAAAAAAAGAAAAAGATAAAAATAGAGAAAAAGAAAATAAGAAAAAAAAAGTAATTGGATTGGTAAAGAAAAGGAAGAAAAAGGAGAGTAAGGGGGGGGGGACGAAGGGAGGGGGGGGGGGGGGGGGGGGGGGGGGGGGGGGGGGGGGGGGGGGGGGGGGGGGGGGGGGGGGGGGGGGGGGGGGGGGGGGGGGGGGGGGGGGGGGGGGGGGGGGGTGGGGGGGGGGGGGGGGGGGGGGGGGGGGGGGGGGGGTGGGGGGGGGGGGGGGGGGGGGGGGGGGGGGGGGGGGGGGGGTGGGGGGGGGGGGGGGGGGGGGGGGGGGGGGGGGGGGGGGGGGGGGGGGGGGGGGGGGGGGGGGGGGGGGGGGGGGGGGGGGGGGGGGGGGGGGGGGGGGGGGGGGGGGGGGGGGGGGGGGGGGGGGGGGGGGGGGGGGGGGGGGGGGGGGGGGGGGGGGGGGGGGGGGGGGGGGGGGGGGGGGGGGGGGGGGGGGGGGGGGGGGGGGGGGGGGGGGGGGGGGGGGGGGGGGGGGGGGGGGGGGGGGGGGGGGGGGGGGGGGGGGGGGGGGGGGGGGGGGGGGGGGGGGGGGGGGGGGGGGGGGGGGGGGGGTGGGGGGGGGGGGAGGGGGGGGGGGGGGGGGGGGGGGGGGTGAGGGGGGGGGGGGGGGGGGGGGGGTGGGGGGGGGGGGGGGGTGGGGGGGGGGGGGGGGGGGGGGGGGGGGGGGGGGGGGGGGGGGGGGGGGGGGGGGGGGGGGGGGGGGCATCTCGCCAGACAACCTCCCTTCTCTCTTCTTTCTCTCTCCCTCTTTGAGAGAGGGAGAGAGAGATAGAGAGGGTGGGGGAGAGGGGGGAGAGAACAGAGATCGAGAAGGAGAAGAGAGAGAGGGGGAGCGAGAGAGAAGGAAGAGAGATAGAGAGAGCGAGAGAAAGAGGGTGGGAGGGAGAGAGAGAGGGGGAGAGAGAGAGAGAGAGTGAGAGAGGGAGAGAGAGAGAGAGAGTGAGAGAGAGAGAGAGAGAGTGAGAGAGACAGACACAGCAAGAGCTAGAATAAGAACCCTTTTTTAGAATTGCTTCACTGTAGGTGGCCATATATGAGTCCTGGGGTCTACCTTTACAGTTTCAATCCCCCCCCCCCCCCCCCCCAACCGCTCCCCACCTCTCACCAAGCTTCCCATGTTCCACTGAGTCAAACAGCGATACGTTATCATCTGGGCAACATGGCGACGTGTGTAGTGTTCAGAGCTACAGGTTGTCTGTTATAGTTCATGCACAGGGGGAAAGACACACACACTCACACACGTGTACACGCGAGCGCACACACATACACACAGACACACACACACACACACACACACACACACACACACACACACACACACACACACACACACACAGATCTACTTCCACAACGTGAACAGGGCCTTCAGCTCAGGGGTGGTGGTGGGGGTGCTGGTGGTGTGCTAAGGCCTGACACGTTTCTGCTAACAATCACATCACACACAAGGACCCGCATTCCAACTTCCTGACCCCCCCCCCCCCCCCCCCCCCCCCCAACCCCCCCAGCCCCAGCACCGCCCCCACTCTCCATCGCAACGCTTCGCTGTTTTACCTCCAGTTGGTTGTTGAGATCGCCTCCCGCTGGTCCAACGGCAGCTGCGCAGCCTTGGTGGAAGACTAATAAAAATAGAAATACCACTAACTCCGTTTTTTCCCCCGTATACAGTAGAGTTGTGTCAAATCTGATAGTTAGATATAAACTATTCAAGTTTTATCCTTTTGCTGTGGAAATCGACAAAAAGCAGCGTAGCGCTTTATTTAAAGCAACGAATCTCGACACGAAACAGCAAGAATCGCGTTGGTTGCTTCCATTTCCAGCACTCTGCTGCACTCTGTTGTCCTCTTGTGGTGAAGCTATTTAAAAAAAACAATAAACCAAAAACGTTTTTAAGAGAGAATTAAAACGTATTATTGGAAGCCTTAAAATGTTAATGTATTTACAAAATTATCAACAAAATAATAGTCCCGATTTTTACAAAGAGATGTTGTTTTTTATTGTAAGACAGTTTGGAGAGGAGCACTCATACTGCATTGAGTATATTTCTACCACACACGCATTTAACCAAACACATAAAACATAGAAAAACCTTACTGATGTTGACATTGAACACACACATTCAAGACACACACATATTACAACTTCACAGACACACACACACACACACACACTCAGACACACACACACACACACACACACTCAACACACACACACACACACACACACACACACACACACACACACACACACACACACACACTCAGACACACACACACACACACACACACACTCACACACACACACACACACACAGGCAATGAGCTTGGGAATCTCGCGAACCGGCATATCTGGGGGCCGTCATATCTCACTTCAGGGAGGTCATCATCAGCTTAACCTTTGACCTTTAGAATGCATACATCACGAACATTCTGCATAATACGTTTAGGAATCAGGTTGTGCCTCTGCCTCTCACGGGGTTGTCAAATGACCTGAAATGTCCCAACCATCTCCCAAGTTGTTCATGAATGGTTCATACACTTAGAGAAGTTAGGAAGGTAATCCAACATGTGTTAAGAGCCAGTTGAGGAAATCTAAAACTACCTATTAATTCAGGGCAAAGACTTAAAGACAGTTTTATTGTGAAGAATGTTCTTAGTTACATAAGGATTTTAAATTATATTGTATAATCTCAGAAGGTTGTGGAAATTGAATATATTTGAAACTATGAATTGAATACTGGATACATTTCACACAATGAAATAATAACACATCTAGTTGAGCTTGTTCACGCTTTCAAGGGGACAAACACATTATATTGACATCCGTTTGAAACACATTGTATCCCACTGTGATACCCACCTCCTATGATGATGATTTACTACATATTGAAAGTAGTTTTAAGTCTGGTGGATACTGAAGAGATACAATTAGTGGATTTATTTAATGGGGTATTCCTGTAGACATTGTTCTTATCAACGTAACAGCAACTATTTAAATAATAATCAAATAATATATACAATAAATGCATCAATCATGTTCTGCCCATTCATGACATCTTGAGACATTGGCAGACATCTTGAACTCATACATTACCTTTGATAAAGCAAATGAACAGGATGATTGAGAATTGATTTTCAATTGTAATGGAAAGGTATTTAACATAAAAAATATAGAAATATGGAAATAATTTGTAAAATAGTAACAAGATCATTTAAATATCTAATTTACATGGTCTCACATTAATATTCTTTTATGTTGGCCATCTACGCAGACCAAAAATGTAATATGATTATGATGAGCTGTGTATAATCAAAGAGTCACATCACAATGTGGGCGTGTCCAACTGGCTTGAATGACTTGACCGGCGGACATTATCAGCTGTTTTCCTGGAGTTTACCTGTCCATCATATAGAGTGGACACTCTCATTTGTGTTGTCACAAATAGTAATTGGAACGGGTTGGTTATAATGAATCATAATAACATGGTCATCTTATGGGAGGCTTTGTAGTTCATTAAAACAGTAATAGTGATAAACAAAAGTATTCCAATTGCTTCCATGTTCCGCCTTATGCTGATATAAATTGTTGGCCATTTTAGCAATCAGACGATCTATGTATTAGAGCAAAGTACAAAACATGAGGTTGGTACTTATTACTTGTGTTATTATTTAAAAGCTATAGTTTGTACAGTTATAGGCTCATAAGTATTGGCTCATAGCGGTTTTGTGGAAAATATCCATGACAATAATTTCTGAAAAAGAAAAACCTTTTTGCGCTCACACATCATAAAAAGAAAATAATATACTCTTAACTCGACTGCTTCAAGTTTGATATTTATTGAATACGCACGCGGTTTACAGACAACAAGCACATTCTGTCATTCAGCCATCTTGGATTTAGTGATGCCTTTAAAGTTTGGCGTCTTATATGAGACCAATGTTCCCATTGCCTTGCTCCTATCCCCATGCCAAGAGGCCAATGGCTTTCAGCTGGAGCCAGCGAGAGAATCATGATGGTTTCAAATGCACTGAATGGGCGTTAGCTAAGGACAACCAAGAGTGATGACTGATTAACAATAATAGAGTAGGAATATCTTACTAGCACTGCCTTGGCCTATTTGAGGACATACCATTGTGGTTAGATTAAACGTAGAAAACATTACTGCTACTTCTAAATGTGGGCTCTTTGCTGGTTGTATTGTCAAATGTATGAATTGCACAAACTTGTTTTGTCTTGCAATCATGTGAGGCCTCTCACATGATTCTCCAACCTGCTCTAACTTTAACTGGGATTCCTGTGTTCTCTGGTGAAATCAAAGACATGTCCCAAGGAAGTGGAGAAACGGCTTGAGGTATATCCAGGAAGCAGTTAGGGGGTAATGGGACAACCTCACCAATCTGTTATCCATTGAGACAATATGGTCAGGGGAAGAAAGTCATGATGGTCGTACTGCATACACTTCTCCAAACCCAAGACAATGTTCAACATTAGTGCCTAGAAGATCACATCAAAAGCCATGTTTTTGTTTTAATTTGCCCCCATCTTCAATCTTTCATAGGAACTCAGACATGCAGGAATAGATTGGAGGAATGTGTGTGTGTGCGTGTGTGTAGATGCCACTGGTGCACGGTTCTGTGTTTGTGGTGAGTCTCTATTCTGCCAGCCCATTGGTTATATATGAAGTGTCAGTGATGAAGCAATCATTAGGCTTATGCAGGCAGGGGATGGTCAGCCTCACTCTCCCTGCAGACCAGAGACCAGACCACATCACCGTACATGAGGCTCTGTGGTCTGTTGTTTTGAAGTGAGACTTGAGTGATAAGCATTGTAAAGACCCCATTTACATCAAAACAAGGGGCTTTTGTGTGTGCATGCAATGGAGCATGCCACACGCAACACTGTCCATACGTGGTTCAGGTTATAGTAGACACTCTCACTGCAGAGGTTTAAAGTTTAAAAACGTTTTATTTATTTATATAAAAAAAGATGAATAATGATGATGTCCATGTTTAAAAACAAATGTGGAGCAATTCTCAAAATGTATACATCCGTTAAAACACACACATGTAGGAAAGATATTAACAGCTTGGTATAATGTGGTGTTGGACCTGTTGAAGTCAGTAACAAATGAACCTGGTTATTTTTTTGGTTATTTTACATCCAAATACAATGCATATCAATGCTATAAATGTGTGTCTGCGGCTTGCTAGCTTCAGTTCCTGTCTGTGCTCTCTCTTTACAACTCTCGAATCATACCTTAAACAGACCAATACGGAAGAGTTTTAGGCTGTGGGATGGTTATATGGATGGGAGAGTTTGGTTTGAAGAGGTAGAAATAGACCCCCCTAGGATGGAGGTGCTCTAGAAATGACTGCACTATTGGATGACACAGGAGTGCCGTGCCTATACTCCACCCTCTGACCAAACAAGGCTTCCGTGAAAACACATGCACTCACATCGTCCTTTGTTATCACAGTCTCTTTATGATGGTCAAATTGCTCCTGCTCACTTTCTTCCACTATTTTCCCTTCTCTCTCTTCCGTCAGAATTCCACAATGCAAGGCCTCACTCTGTCAATCATCTTTCACTTATATGGCCATTAAACAATAGAACAATCTTTCAACAACCAATAACAACGACACATTTTCAAACTCGAAACATTGGATACTCACACACATCTCTCCTTGTTTTATATAAGGTTAATGAGGTGCTGAGTCCAGATCCAGAAAGAGCAAGAGACCAAGAGACCATGATGCCCTCCAGGCTGGGTGGGTGCTGAGTCCAGATCCAGACAAGAGACCAAGAGACCATGATGCTCTCCAGGCTGGGTGGGTCTGCTGAGTCCAGATCCAGACAAGAGACCAAGAGACCATGATGCTCTCCAGGCTGGGTGGGTCTGCTGAGTCCAGATCCAGACAAGAGACCAAGAGACCATGATGCCCTCCAGGCTGGGTGGGTCTGCTGAGTCCAGATCCAGACAAGAGACCAAGAGACCATGATGCCCTCCAGGCTGGGTGGGGCTGAGTCCAGATCCAGACAAGAGACCAAGAGACCATGATGCCCTCCAGGCTGGGTGGGGCTGAGTCCAGATCCAGACAAGAGACCAAGACATTGACACACTGCTGATGTTTGAGTTTATTAAGCCTTCGCTCATAGGGTTAATAAATCCATTAGTTATTTAGTTAATGATTAAGAATCAGAACTGAGTTACTGAATATTCATGCCTAGAAACGATCATTGACTTGAATAGGCTCATGCCATGTCCTGTAGGGTGCATTGCAATCAGGTAGGAAATGGCTGGCTATGTTGGAAATGATCGTTTATCATCAGGCAATGATAATGGCTGTAATATTTATATCATTATGTAATATATCATATGTCTGTGTCCTTCAAGACCACTGTGCTTTTGGGTGTATTTTTCAGCAAACTTCGGAGCAATGAATTAATCTAAATTATTCCATTTCAATACTCCTTACATGTTGAAAATTCCCATGTTGTTTTAGAATAGAATGGGATAGAAAATTGCAGTCTTGATATATATACAAATCATAGTGGTAATAGCATATATGCACATACAGATAGTTTATGATGAGTAGGTGAGTGTTACAGTTACGACTAGGACCCAAGTGCAAGACACGGAGATGAGAAGGGAACGGGTTGAAAAGGGGATTTATTATAAGCTCAGGCACAGGCAAGGGCAAAGCAGGCGGGTAGTTGTGCAGGCAACAGGCAGTAGACAGGCGGGGGGTCAGGCAGGCAGAGGAACGTAGGCAGGCGGGTAGTCGAGCAGGCAGTAGGCAGGCGGGGAGTCAGGCAGACAGAGGGACGTAGGCAGGCGGGTAGTCGAGCAGGCAGTAGGCAGGCGGGGAGTCAGGCAGACAGAGGGACGTAGGCAGGCGGGTAATCGAGCAGGCAGTAGGCAGGCGGGGAGTCAGGCAGACAGAGGGACGTAGGCAGGCGGGGAGTCAGGAGGCAGTAGACAGGCGGGGAGTCAGGCAGGCAGAGGGAGTCAGGAGGCAGTAGACAGGCGGGGAGTCAGGCAGGCAGAGGGACGTAGGCAGGCGGGTAATCGAGCAGGCAGTAGGCAGGCGGGGAGTCAGGCAGACAGAGGGACGTAGGCAGGCGGGGAGTCAGGAGGCAGTAGACAGGTGGGGAGTCAGGCAGGCAGAGGGAGTCAGGAGGTAGTAGACAGGCGGGGAGTCAGGCAGGCAGAGGGACGTAGGCAGGCGGGGAGTCAGGCGGCAGTAAGCAGGCGGGGAGTCAGGCAGGCAGAGGGTAGTCAGGAAAGCAAGGCTCGGCAACGGGGAGGCAGGCAGGCAGGCAGGCAGGCAGGCAGGGACTAGGAAACAGGAACGAGGAGGACAAGAGGAGAAGGTACTGGAACGGGAGCAGGAACAGGAACAAGAGCAGGAACAAGAACGGGAGCGGAACAAGAACGGGAGCGGAACAAGAACGGGAGCAGGAACCCGTAACAGGAACAAGAAACTAAAAGGCGAGGACGAAGTTACTGTGAGAAGTGAACACACTAAACTAAACAACGAACTAGCACTGGCTCTGTGGGGAGCCAGTGCTTAAGTACAGAGGGGGGTGATTCATGATTGCTGGCAGGAGTGTAGACCGGAGTGCACGTGGTGGCTAATTGACGAGAGGTAAACAAAGAGCACATGGTGTAGTGGCACCGGCTGCCACTAGATGGTGGAGTTTGACAGAAACGGAGAGGGTCACGTAACAGTGAGTAGTAGTAATAATTTCTGATTGATGTAGTTATGAATGTGGTCATGTCTATGCCAGCATCTGTGAGTCTAGAGTACCATCGTCTTTGTTATGTCATATTAATAGGGGAGACCATTCTGTCACATTTGGTTGGTAAATACATTTTTATTTTCGCATCATTTTCTCTTGGAGGTGTTTTAGTCACTGAGCATGCTCAGCTCTGAGAGGGTTCGAGTGATGCTGCTGCACGTTAAACAGAGCCCTTTCCTACCTGACTGCAATGCAGTGTACAGGATATGGCCTGGACCATGGACAGGTTAAGGGTCTTTTTAGGCACGAATACTCATTAACTCAGTTGTTATTCTTAAT
Source organism: Lota lota (assembly GCA_026745465.1). Classification (NCBI taxonomy): domain Eukaryota; kingdom Metazoa; phylum Chordata; class Actinopteri; order Gadiformes; family Lotidae; genus Lota; species Lota lota. The sequence goes on from JACYXH010000652.1 coordinate 588,658, forward strand.
CTGTAAATACATAAGCTACTGTATAGACCTGTATTGACCCATGATTGAAGCTTTAATAAGCTCAAACACAGTGTTTCAATGTCTTGGTTGATGCTCATTGCTCTGGTCACAACAAGAAAATAAGTTTGATTTCATGAAAATAGAGATATATTATATAGATATAGAGCATATTGACATGGCTATATCAGGGAATCGTTTGGGATTATTATTTTAGTTAAAAATGTAATATATGAACAATGTTTATAGGTAGGCCTACTATGTATTATGTATTTTTTGTATTGTTTGTTACAAATCTATTTATTATCTTATTTTGTGGTCAATTTACTGAAAATTTACAATCTGCCTTACAGCTTTGACCTCTAGAGGGCAGAATTGCCTTTCTAATATGAATAGATATTTTGTAGGACTGTAGTACAAACTTTTTTATAACTGAAATAAAATACATTGTTTTGTTTATCCCTAATGGTTATATCATCAAATGTATTTTATGATAACACAATGTCTACATTTACGTTAAAGAAGAAGAAGAAGATTATAATAGAGGGTTATAGATTACGTTCTAGACAAAGAGGTAACTATAAGAAGTACCTGACTTATTTAGAGACACCATATTTAGGAATGTGTGGACTTTTGTGGTCCACAAAAGAGGAGCAGATCAGAACCATTTATGGAGAATAATTTCCAGGATGGACTTCGTGGATGGGCAAACTTTTGAGAAACTTTCCAGTTCAGCTCTGTTTTTATGGAGTAAATAGCTGCAGTAGAAAATATACATTTAAATAGGTCTAGCCAAAAGTTAGGCCAAAATACACAGCTGAAACATATAGAGGAAGATGATTCCTCTGGTGAGGATACCGGTCATGTATCTGAATAGTAACTGGAGTAACGTTCCACCAGCTTAATGTTACAGCGTATTATTCGACGTAGCGTCAACATGTAATACATGTTGTAATACAGGCCTACATCACAGACACGGTAGGCTATACACATGCCATACAACGCTACTATAATACAACATCATAGAAAGTGCAGAAAATCTGCTATATCTTGAAGATGTCCAGCTTTGTGTTTGCATGATCATTGTAACTGAAGCCTGTTGGGATGGACATGTTGCACATTGTTCTGGAGCAAACATGAAGAGAGGACAGGGTTGTGGTCATGCGTTGACTTTACAAAGGAAGACACAATCCAAATAAAGATCAAGCAGGCCAACAGGTTTCCATGGCACTCTTCCAGTAAGCCTACAGATGATAATCATTCTAAATAAACAAGGAGTGTGTGCCACATTCGATTTTAAAACTATATAGTACTGCACGATGAGGCCTACTTGATGTATTTTAAAT